>JAKSZU010000029.1:13131777-13314277 GCA_026018925.1 Tupaia tana
GGTGAGGTGGTGGAGAAAAAAGAACTCTCCTACACTGTTGGTGGGAATGTAAATGAGCACAACCACTCTGGAGTACAAGGTGGAGAAATCCTGGTGAAGCTGTAATTACTCAAAAAACAAGATAGAGAGACATTTCCACATCCATGTTTTGCAGGAGCCACAGTATTTATGACAAGGAATCAACATAAGTGTTGAATAACTAAGGACCACATCAAACAATGTGGTAGGAAGGCAGAAGGAAGTAGGGAGATGCAAGAGGTGTAGCTGAGGATCCTGCACACTTTCAAAATTACCATTTCTCCAACTAAACCACCTGCAGTTTCACTAGGGTTGCTATCCCCTACCTTTGAACTTATCAGTCTTCTAAACTATCCTGATCATTATGTAAGACAGAATATCTAGCATGTCAAGGACCCAACCTTATGACCTGTGGCTAAAATAAGTAAACCATGGGAACTGAGTATGGGAACTGATGATGCTGCCTAACACAGGTCTATTTGTACACCAGAAATCCAGAATGGAACCGCTTGAAAGAGAACCTGAGATTCAAAAGAAAAAGCTGGATAAACTAAAATCTAAGGTCAACAAAAGAGAAAATACTCTAACACAAAAGTACCTAAAATTATCAAATTCCATATGCCAAATACCTTCACTAGAAGAAATGCAATAGTTGAGAAGTTCTAATAGACAACTCCAGATTGACACTGACTGCTTAACCAAAGACACTAATCTTTTTCAAGGACCGAGGATCACACTTTAATCACATTGCTATTGCTAACTTTTATGACAATATTGGATTTGTAGGTTGTATGCCACAAAAATCCAAATTTCAAAGGTACTCCGTTAAAACACCAAACTCAAGACACAGAAGATGACAAGTAGACTGTAATTGTACTGCTGCTACCTTTTAGAATTATCCAGTCATGGGACCAGCAGTTGGTGTAATGGCTATGATGCTGGAATCCCATGTATTTGACCTCAATTCGATACTAGGTCACTGGCATAAACTCACACCAGGCGTGTGTGCATGAGTGCCCAAGAGCCCAAGAGGAGAACAGAGGAGAAGGGACTGTGGCGTGGCCATCCTTCCTGGGGGGTGATTTCTCACTTTCTCTGTCTCTCTCTGTCTTTTTGGTGACTACACATGCCCTATAGAAAAACCTCTGCAAAGAAAAAAAAGACTGATCCAGTCTTAATTTGCTATGAACAGTGTGAAATGCTGTTATTCCTGAGCAAGAAAGCCCTATAAGTTCTCTAAAACCACATTTGAAGTTCAAGAACCTAGTCTGTCTTTTGAGAAGAGTTTCCACGGCTACATAGAATTTTGTCAGATTGAAGATGCGACAAAACAGCATTGTACTAATATTAAATGTCAGTCCACAGAGCTAATAATACCTCAGTGTAATGTCCTTGGCAGGTGAAATTCATCCCAAGGGAAAGTATAATAGCCTTTTGTTAACTGTTTTCTGTTTTCCCTATCGTGGTTAAGCATGACCATGTCTTCTTTAAAGTCTTACCTGAAAAAACCAATGTCTTAAAATAAAAAAAAGCATTAATGACATCAGACGATACACAAAATAATCTTACTCTGTACTTTGACCTCAGGAGTGCCAATGTTTTGTGAAAACATACAGATGATGCACAGTGAATTGCAGAAAAATATTGCAAGAATCATGTTGGGGATATTTAGGACATCTGAAGGAAAGCTGGAGAAAAAGAAAAACAAGCAAACTTGAACTCTGAAGCAACCTCAAACATCTCTTATTTTGATGATATATTTTTGTAAGGAAAATAAATATTCAGATGATCAGGATTGTATATAACTAAATGAAATGAGAAAAGACATCATAACAGCATACATTTAAGAAGACAGAATTATAAAATCATATACCAGTGCTTAGAGTGGAGTTAAATGAAGTGCTGAAATACTGCAAAAGATAGGCAATAACATGAACTGTCTCTCACTATAAATATACATGGGTATGTTTCAAATAGGATTACTAACAAAAAATTTATTTAATCAGTAATAAATAATCTTCCAACAAAGAAAAGTGCAAGTCCCAATCGTTACACTTCTGAATTGTACAAAACTTTAGAAAGAAGAGATAACTTCCATTCTACTCAAATAATTTCTACAGGTGCAAAAGGAAGAAATCCTCCAAATTAATTTTAAAAACCTCCATCACCCCTCATCTCCAAAAGAGATAAAGATGTAACAAAAAAGGAAAAATACAGACAAATATCTAATTAATATGAATGTAAAACTTCTCAACAAGGTACTAAGAAATTACATGTAATGACACATTAAAAATATTATACACCA
The DNA here is from genome assembly GCA_026018925.1 of Tupaia tana. NCBI lineage: Eukaryota > Metazoa > Chordata > Mammalia > Scandentia > Tupaiidae > Tupaia > Tupaia tana. Next base: position 13,134,101 of record JAKSZU010000029.1, read on the forward strand.
CACCACATCCAGGTAGGCTTTATTTCGAGAATCCAAGAATGGTTCATATACACAAAATTATAAATGTAATACACCATATTAACAGGAAAATGGATAAAAAACATATGATAATATCAATCAATGCAGAAAAAGTATTTGATAAAACACAACATCCCTTCATGATTAATAAACTCAGCAAAATCAGCATAGAAATAACATTTCTCAACACAATAAAAGCCATATATGAAAAACTGTAGCTAACATCACACTGAATGGAGAAAAGGATAAAGCTTTCTACCTAAAACCAGGAACAAAACAAAGCTGCCCACTTTCTCCACTCCTTTTTCATGTATTACTGGAAGTCCAAGCTGATAAAATCAGACAAATAACTACAATAAAAGGCATTAAAATAGGGGAAGAAGGTAAATTATCTCTACTTGCATATGACATGATTAAATACATAGAAAATCTAAAAGAATCCAGATAAACAGGGAAAGAAAAAAAAACTTTTAGAAATAATAAATGAATACAGTGAACTGGCTGGATACAAAATCAACACGCAAAAGTCTGTAGCAATTCTATACATGAAAAGAAACAGACTGAGATAGACTTGAAAAAGTTATCCCACTTACAAGAGCTGCAAAACGCATAAGATACCTAGGAATAAAAACTATAACCTACAAAGAAGTCAAAGACCTCTACAAGGAAAAATATGACAAACTTAAAAATTAATTTGAAGATAACATAAAGCATGGAAAAAACAGAATCCCACCTTCCTGTACTGGAAGAATTGATATAATCAAAATGTCAATCCTACCGATGCAATCCTTATCAAATTACCAGAGATAGTCTACACAGACATAAAAAGAAAATCATAGAATTTGTCTAGAATCATTAAAGACACAGTGTTGTCAAAGCAATTCTGTTCAAGAGTGGAGTAGGAGACATCTCACTCCCTGACTCCAAAATATATGATAAGGCTGTAATAATCAAAACAGCATGGTAACTAGCACAGAAACAGACAGGTTGATTAATGGAAAGAGAATAGAAATCCCAGAAATAAACTACCTGACCCAAAATATATTACGAAGCTCTGATCATCAAAACAGCATGGTATTGGCATAAAAACAAACATGTGGACAATTGGAACCAATACAAACCCCAGAAATAAATCCCCAAACATATAGCCAATTGTTTTCTAACAAAGGGCACCAGTCAATCTAATGGAGAAAAGAAAACCTCTTTAGCAAATGGGGCTGGAAAAATTGGGCCTCAAACTGCAGAAAGATAAATCTGGACCCCAATATCTCACAATAAAGGAAAATTAAATCAAAATAGATCAAAGATCTAAACTCAAGACCTCAAACTATAAAACTACTGGTGAATAATGCAGGGGAAACTCATGAAGACATTGGCGTAGGCAAGGACTTAGTAAATAAGACCCCCAAAACACAGGCAATAACCCTAAAAATAAACAAGGGCAAATATGTCATTTCAAAAGCATCTGTACAGCAAAAGAAAGAATTATAGTGAATTGACAACCCTTGAAGTGGGAAAATATATTTGCAAAATATGCCTCAGATAGGGGTCTAGTAACTAGAATATACAGAGAACTCAAGTAGTGCACCTGAAAAAAAAATGAAAGAAAAGATTAGCCCAATTAAAAGATGGTCAAATGAGCTCAACCTCTCTAAAGAAAACGTAAAAACAGTAATATATATATATATATATATATATATATATATATATATATATATATATATATATATGAAAAATGCTCAACATCCCTTATCACAAGGAACATACAAAGCAAAACCACAATGAGATACCACCTAACCCTAGTCAGAATGGCTAAGATTAAGAAAATAAACAATGATAAGTGCTGGTGAGGTTGTGGTGAAAAGGAAACTCTCTACACTGTTGGTGGGGATGTAAATTAGTTCAGCCACTATGAAGAACAATAGGGAGGATCCTCAAAAACCTACAAATAGAACTACCATATGATCCATATGATCAGGACTTCCAGTCCTGAGTACCTACCCAAAGTTTAGGAATACATTCAATCAGAAAAGTACTTGCACATCCATGTTTACTGTGGCATTATTCACAATTGCTAAGATATGGAAATGACCCAAGCAGCCATGAACACATGAATAGACTGAAAAAGGGTGGCACATATATATTATTGAATACTACTCAATCATTAAGAAAAAAAAAAAAAAAAACCAAGGAGACCTTGGCAGTTGATAAAAAGTGGCTGAAAATGAAAGATTTACTGCTAAGCAAAACAAAAGAGAATATGAAAGAGAGGCATTTTGTCCCCACTCAATATATACTGAATATCTGTACTGTATGGCAGAAACTGAAATATTAGAAGATATAAAAGCAAGGAGAGAAATTGTGGATACTAGAGACAGTGTCAGGGGGAGATGGTGGAGGGAAAGGAGGGAATCAAGAGGGAAAAGAAAAAAGCAAAACATTTAATGGACACAAAAATGGAAAATTATTTGTTTTGTTGATAATGTGTATGGCAATATCTTTTTTTTTTTTTTGAGAGGTTTTTTCACATAGGGCACGTGCGCTCGCCAGACAGACAGAGAGAGACATAGAGACAGAAAGCGAGAAATCACCCCCAGGGGGGATGGTCACGCCACAATCCCTTCTCCTCCATTCTCCTCTCGGGATCTTAGGCATGCACGCACACGCGCCCGGCGTGAGTTTCAAGCCACCGGGTCCGGGACGCGAACCGCAGTCGACTACGTGGGAGTCCAGCGACATAGCCATTACGCTAACTGCTGGTTCCCTATGGCAATATCTTTAACTAAACTAATATACAGTATATTCTTGCTGGAAAATTCATTTTGCATACTGTAATGATATACAGTGATTATATATATAAATTAATTAATCAGAAACAAATAAATAATACACGTGATCGCTAGAAATGTCAAGGTCTGGACTTTCAATATTTTTATTTGATATACAGAAAAAATATGACAATTCTAGTTAATTTGACAATAGACCAGAATCCCTCACATGCAGGCATGTTTCTTTACAAATAGGCTTTGTTTTTTAGTGTCCTCTGCAGTTCTATATGAAGATTGATAAATATATTTTACTTGTTTTATTAATAAAATGTAATTTGGTTATCTTGGCTTTAGGGTTTTGTGATTTAGCTGGGTAAACTGTTTACAACAAGTAACTTTTGTGTGACTTAGTTAGGTAGGCTATTTTTATAACAGATACCTTATGTATAAAGCTTAAAAAAAATTTTAAAAAGGTGGCACATATACACAGTGGAATACTACTCACCCATAAAGAACAAAGAGATCCTGTCATTCAATGTGAAGTAAATAAATGAAGAAGAAATAATGGTAAATTAAATAAGCCAAAAAATAAAAGACAATGTATGTCTCCAGTGAATGTATGCATATGCATTCTACAGAATAAACTAAAATATTTACAGATATAGAATTAGAGAAGGCAATTGTAGAAACCAAAGATGATAGGGGAGTGAGGAGGTGGGATATATTCAAAAGAAATTATTTAAGAGAAATGCATAAAAATGTATGTATACAAACAAATGAGTTATGGCACAATATACCAGAACAGATAGAAACGGATGTTGACAATCTTAAGTTTGTGTGTGTTTATGTGTGTGTATACGTATGTGTGTGTGTGTGTGTGTGTGTGTATATATATACATATATATATATACACATATGTATGTATATATTTATCCACAAAACTAGTTGAATAAAAATGGAAGGTACACACATAAAGTAATGTTGTCTGATGAACATGACAATATCACAGATTTGATTGCTACACACTGCATGAATGCTTTGAGAAACCATATCGTATCTCATGAAGGTGTACAATTAGATATAAATTAAAGATTTAAAACCAGAAATAATGAAAAGATCAGTATACAAAACTCAAACCTCTGAAGCCATATTAGTAAAATGAGAAAATTCAAATACACCTATTTACAAAAAGAAAAAAATCACCTGCAGCCATGCAGCATATGTGTGATGCTCAGGCTCCATGGAAAGTTCTTGGGTTCACTTCCCAAGATTTCTGTGAACACACTAAGAATCTGCATGCCTATTGACCTTGATTGGCTAAATTGGAGCATGAACACTCCACTGAAGTGCCTATCTATTTTGTTTCTCTAGTGTCCTCATTGAAGAAATATGTATGTAACTACACATCTCTCTGTATATATCAAAACAACTTCTTGGGACCAGCAGTAGCGTAATGGCTATGTCGCTGGACTCCCACGTAGTCGACCGCGGTTCGAGTCCCGGACCCAGCGGCTTAAACTCACGCCGGGCGCGTGTGCGTGCGTGCCCAAGATCCCGAGAGGAGAATGGAGGGGAAGGGATTGCGGCGTGGCCATCCCCCCTGGGGGGTGATTTCCTGCTTTCTATCTCTCTGTCTTTCTCTGTCTGTCTGGCGAGCGCACGCACCCTATAGCAAAAACCTCTCCAAAAAAAGAAAAAAAAAAAAAAAACAACTTCTTATGACAAGAATAAAAATACAAAGCAAATTTCAAAGTAAAACAGCAAGTCACAGCACAAAAATTTATTTTCCCAGTAAGAATCAGTATCCCAATAGAAAAATGAGGAAAGAATAATGCTTCCTATGCTCTAACATCTTTAATTAATGTTTATATGATTCCACTAATTATTTAAATTTTTATTAATTTTATCTAAAAGATGGTGGAAATACATAAAAATTAAAATTAAACTTCAATACTTTTTCACCTAACTCATTCAACTAAAAACCAAATGTTTACAAAACCTCTTTTAGACTGCAATGGACAAGCAACATACTGTTGTGTCTTACCTCAAAATAACACATACTTCAAATCTGAGCAATCTTAACGATTTATACAGTGACAACCTACTGCAAATCACCATAAACTGCTACCTATATTACTCCCACAGGTTCTTAAATGAAATATCTCCTACTGAACTTTCCCTGAGAAAAACACTAGAGATTAAAACGTCAGAGAAGTTTTTGGTAATTACATGGAAGAATGACAAAAATCATTCATTCATAGGCCTCAAAAAATACTTTTTTGACACTTGCCAAATTCTGAAGCTCTAAAGAACAGGAGGCTAAACCCAAAGTTAAAAATTATGTAAGGTGGCATGAGATTTATTCATTCCCCTTTTGCTAAAAAGTCCCACCAGAAGAAGAGGCTAAATTACTACTAAATCTCAGCGGAAAACACCCCATGTGTCAGTCGTCACACATGGGGCATTTTGAATGGTATCCTCTACATGTAAATAAACACCTCAGTGAGTAGTTGAGTCAGAAAACTACCTTTTAAAAGGCTGATCATTTTTAAATCTGCTGAAAATGATAAAGTCCAAACTCTCAGTCTATATATCAAAAGCTGTATAACCTAATGAATGAATAGATCTCCAAAAAAACATTCAGTCAGCTGAAGTTCTGGGAGATAATCTCTTAACTTTAGGAATTGCTAATCTGGTAGAAATATCTTTGTCTAGACTATGGCTATGGGTTATATGGATAATCTATGCTTACAATGTCATTTATGACTGTATATATAGAGTCATATGGTTAAAGAATGTGTGGATGTGTGGTAAAGTGAAAAAAATCACATGGTGGGCAAGCATGTCTATGTAGCCAAACCCCAAACTCTGAACAATGGCTTGGATGAGACTCTCATGTTTGCAGTGTCCTGTGGGTGCTGTCACCCATTACTGTTGGGAAAAATAGGCAACATCAACAGAATTCTACTGAGAGAAAACAACTGGAAACTTGAGCAAATGACCTACAGAACCTACCTTGTACATCATGTCCCTGGCTGATTTTAGTGGATTCTTGCATAGTAATATAACAGTGACTATAAAAACCTTCCTAGGTTCATAATTGCCTCTAGAAATTACAAGGCCAGAGGTGATTTGGGGGATCATATCACCTTAACTTGCATACATACAGTTGGTATCATAAAAGTCATAGTCTTAAAAAATAGCCAAACTCACATAGCAAAAGACAATGCAAACATAACTACAGGAAAGCATATAATAGCCAAACTGTCCCAAACTAGAAATTGTTATAACAGATAAAGATCTGGTAAGATACAAATGAGAATATTGGAAATAAAAAATAAGCAGGGACCCATATAAATTTATCTTCTTTTTAAACTTTTAAAAAAGGCATTGGTTGGGGCCAGCAGGTGGTGAAGTAGTAAATGTGTTGGACTCCCACATGGCTGACCACAGTTTGAGTCTCAGACTTGGTGGTTTGCTTCCTCACTTCCCCCACCATGAGTGTAAGTGCCCTAAGCAAAATAAAATGATAATAAATAAAATTAAATAAATAATTTTTTTGTAAAAAAGGCAGTGTCCATAACATATAGCTATGGGCTATATGGATAACCCATGCTTACAATGTAATTTATGACTATAGGTCTTGAGTCATGTAGTTAAAGCTGAGTGTGGAATGTATAGAAAAGTGAAAGAAGTCACATGTTGGGAGTATAATATGTACAATGTAAAATGCATGATGACATGGTAGAGAAACTAAGAAAAGTGCAAGTACACTATTATAGAGTTTTTGTACACAAACTGGTGTAATGTAAATGTTTGACGGTACATTAAAAGTCAAATGTGATATTGTGAACCACAAAACAACCATTTCAAAAATGTTGCACTTAAGGTAACAAAAAGTTTATGGACCATATATAAACAAGAAATACATTAAATCTGTCATGTAGGCATTACTTCACCTTTACCTAATTTGTATATAAGTGACTTTCATGGAAGACAGACTGGATTCATGCAGTAAAAAAATACTAAGAACATTTTAAACAGTCCAGGGTAGAGAAAATGAAGCTACAAAACACACAGAAGAAATTAATTAATAGTAGAAAAGAGATATTATCATATGAACAACTTAAAAATAACAAGACACATGAAATAATGGCAAAGCGCTTAGCCTAAAGAACACTATTAAAAAGTAAATACACATGTACATATATATAAATATATAAATATATATATATATATATATATATATATACACACACACGTGTGTGTGTATTACTTAAAAATGGAGAACAGAACCATCTGAGGCAGTGGAGAATAGTTAAAAGACAGGAAGTGAATTTAGAGAATTCTTAAAGGACAAACTCTGTAAATTTTTGGCATTTTACCACAGGGGCTCTCCAGGTTGCCTACAGATCAAGGAAGTACAAACTGCACCTTTACTGGCTCAGGTTATCAAAAACTAATGTTCAGGGCTTAACAGACAACTGGAAATTAGGGGAGAAGTTCATAAGTCCTAGAAAAGAGGAAGCCAAAGGCCATAATCCTCAGGATTTGCATATAGAACTCATCAAAATTGCTGTTGAACAACTAAAATACACATATACAGAACTCAGAAGTACCTACAAAAAAGCAGCTATTAGAACCTGAAAAAAAAAAAATGGGGAATCAGCCTCTCATAACTTCAAGGGATATAGAATTTGGAACTTGAATCTAGACAGTTAACCAATGTGTAGAATAAAAATTAATCTTTTGAGATATATAACAGTATTCACAAACTCTATGATATATAACTTATAATATCCAGGGAAGAATTTAGAATTGATATTCAGTAAAATAAAAGCAAAATGTGACCTCTATTTCAGAAATAAAGTCACTCAAATAATAAAGACATTACAAGGAGCAGACAAGAAAGATAAACTACACAGAAATAAATTTATGGACTTAAAGGAGTGATACAAATGTTCCAAATGAGGACTGTTGACAGTAAAATAAATTTTATAAAAAGGGCACTCAGGAACTTTCCAGAATGTATGTTGAGAATTAGAGGAGTAATGGCTGCCTGAGCTATCAAAAGCTAAGTGCTCCTGGGACCAGCAGTTGGCATAATGGCTATGTTGCTGGACTCCCATGTAATCGACTACAGTTCAAGTCCCGGATCCGGTGGCTTAAACTCAAGCTGGGTGCGTGTGCATGCATGCCCAAGATCCCAAGAGGAGGATGGAGGAGAAGGGATTGTGGTGTGGCCATCCTCCCTGGGGGTTATTTCTTGCTTTCTATCTCTCTGTCTCTGTCTTTCTGGTGAGTGCACGTGCCCTATAGCAAAACCTCTCAACAAGAAAAAACGCTAAATGCTCTTATGCTAGCTTCAGCCCACTCACTGGCAGTATGAAGGGATAAAAGAAATCACTTCCTATGATGTATTAGGGGTCAAACATAATGCCACCCAGGAAGAATAGAAAAGGCTTATTGAAAGCTGGTTATGGGGGATGCTTTCTCCTATCCTCCTCTCTGTCTCTAGTGAGTGAGCATTCCCATAAGGAGAAAAAAATGACATAAAACAAAGACATTTGGGAATTTAAAAGTTAAGATAACTCATCAAAAGGAGATCTATATTAAAGAAAGAAATTTCTCCAGTCTTAAAGAAAATAAAACCAGAGACTAATATGAATGTACAAAAAGATTACAGAACGCCAAAGTAGCACATGTCTGTGAAAGCATACTATAGGGCCATATCTCATGACTAAAACCAATACAACAACATTTTAAAAATATTATACATTACAACCAGGTAGGATTTATTCCTGGAATACAAGGATGATTCAATACGTATAAAACAACAAATGTAACAGAGCACATTAAGAGAAGAAATGACAAAAATCATATGATCATATTACTTGATGCATAAAAAGCATTTGATAAAATGTAATAGTCCTTTATGACTAAGAGTCAATAAAATAGGCATAGAAAATACATTTCATAATCAAATAAAGGCCATATGTGACATTCCTGCAACTAACATAATATTGAATGGGAAAAAGTAGAAACTTTTTCAACTTCAAACTAGAACAAGACAGAAATGTCCACACTTTTCTTCTCTCCCATTCAAGATAGATACTGGAAGTACTAATACAGTCAGATGAAACAACAAAATAAAAGGCATATAAATTGAAGAAGAAAAAATTAACTTGTCCCTATTTATGGCTGACTTGATTATATAATGGTTCATCAAAAAAGCCATGATGGGACCAGCAGTTAGCGTAATGGTTATGTCGCTGGACTCCCACGTAGTCGACCGCGGCTCGAGTCCTGGATCCAGTGGCTTAAACTACCGCTGGGCGCGTGTGCGTGCATGCCCAAGATCCCAAGAGGAGAATGGAGAAGGGGTTGCGACGTGGCCACCCCCCCTGGGGGGTGATTTCTCACTTTCTGTCTCTCTGTCTCTCTCTGTCTGTCTGGCAAGTGCACGTGCCCTATAGCAAAAACCTATCAAAAAATAAAAAAAAAAGAAAGAAATGCCATGATGCATTTTTCTACTTTTTTTTTTTTTTTTTACAACCCAATATATAGGAAAACTTAAAGAATCCACCAAATAACTCTTAGATGAAATAAACAAATGCAGGATACAAATCCAGCATTTAAAAACCTACAGTAGGCTATCCCCATAGCAAAGGGCTTAAATATTATGTATAGGGAGCCAGATCCCACATAATCACCTGTGGTTGGAGTCTATGGCCCTGTGGGCTTGGGAAACACATTGAGTGTGTGTACGTGTGCATGTGTCCAAAATCCTGATGGGAAGGCGAATTGGAAGAAAGGGATTGCGGCATCCCCTGAGCACCCTGGCGATGTCAGTTTAGTACAGAGGATAGTTCCCAGGTAGGTTTATAGCCCATAATGGCATTTTATGCTTCATTTTGGGGCGTTTTCTCTCCCTTCCTGAATCTCAAGCTCTCTATCACTTTCTCTAGAAAGTACATAAGCCCTTGTGTAATTAAAAATATCTGTAGCATTTTTCTACACCATGAATAAATGACAAAAAAAATGAAGAAGGCAATCTCATTCACAATAACCACAAAAACTATTTGGTAAAAATCTCACCAAGAAAGTGAAAGGCCTCTATGAGCAAAATTATAAAAGCTGAATAAGTTAGTTGAAAAATGTGCAAAAATCAGGAAGACAGTCCTTTTCATAAATTTGAAGAATCAATATAGGTGCTATACCTATAGTACACCACAGTGATCTACAAATTCATTCCAATTCTTACCAAAAAACCAGTGATATTCAACACAGAAATAATTATAAAATTTATGCAGAATCACAAAAGACTGATATAATCAGACCAATTATGTACAAAAGGAATAAAGTTAGAGGCATCTTACTTCCTGACTCCTAAATGTATTGTAAATCCTTAATCACTAAAACAGCATGGTACTGGCACAAACACAGACATATGACAGTCCAATTGAATAGAATAAATAGGAAAAAACTTAACATACAGCCAACTGATTTTTGACTAAGGCCACAGATCAAGCCTGTGGAAAAGAAGAGTTTTCAATAAATGGTTCTGGGATGGAACCAGCAGTTACCATAACGGCTATGTCACTGGACTCCCATGTAGTCGACCGCGGTTCACATCCCGGACCCGGTGTTTTAAACTCACGCCGGGTGCGTTTGTGTGTGAGACCCAGATACCGGGAGGAGAATGGAGGAGAAGGGATTGCAGTGTGGCCATCACTCTGGGGGGTGATTTCTCGCTTTCTGTCTGTCTCTCTCTGCCTGTCTGGTGAGTGCACGGGCCCTATAGCAAAAACCTCTCCAAAAATAAAAAAAGAAAAAATAAATAAATGATTCTGGGAGAACTCAATATCCACCAACATTCGAGTAAAACTAGATCATCTCTTACCAGTGACTTTTAACTCAAAGTAGATTAAAAACTTCAATATAATGGACAAATATATAAACCTATCAAGGAAAATATACAAGAACAACATGTTTGAGTGGGCAAAGACTACTTAAATAAGACCCATGAGGCATGGACAAAACCAAAATAATAGAGAAACTTGATTACACAAGATAAAATATTTCCGAACAGCAAAGAAAACAAAAATTGGAATAGACAATGACACTATAATATAAAAACCATAATTCAGCAGTAGTGGCTAAATTCTGGATTCCCACATCACTGGCCATGGTTCAAGTCCTGAAACAGGTGGCTCAAAAATAACAACAAATAAATAGATAAATAAAAATGATTATTTAAAAAAATACTGTATTTCACAAAGGTGTACAAAGATTACTTGTAAACCAGAAAGGATTCCAAAGTGAAAATATATGCATAATTATTTATACTTATCTTTATATGTATACATATTTACTGATCATAATTTCATGCATGTACTTACATGCAACTGGCAGCACAGTAGGATTATTTAAACCAGCATTACCACAAACATGTGAGTAATGCATTACTTTACAAGGTTATGACAGCTACAACCATGCTAGATTACAGAGATTTTGGGGCTTCATTAGAAACTTCTTAGACCACGTTAATACATACAGTATATCACTGAAATGCTGCTATGCAGTGCAATATTATATTGGCCAGGGAATACAATTTTGGGCAGTCTGTGGCATAATCAGTACATACACTAGTGAGAGCACTATATGGAGAGTTCTTTAGGAACCTGTAGTAAATCCCTGCCACACATTCCAGGTTTATATGTTTCAAGTGGGTTATTTCTAAGAGCTGTCTGGGGCCATGGTATATTAGCAACTCTAGAAGAAGCTACTGACTGGTTTGCGTTTTAACAATCAGTAACAGTGATCACTGTAGAACACTGAGTATGCATTTCCAGATTAGTTGTAAAACACTGTCTAACATGTCATCTACGTGACCAATAATGACTATCTCATGATTCATATCCCTTGAGAATTTAGCATGCTCTCCCCTTAAAGTCAATTCAAACCATGTAAGAAATGTGTTTTTCCCATGGTATAAGAAAGTTAGAGACCAATTTGTACTCATTTCACAGGGCTCTAAAGGCCTTATAACCTGCCTATTTCACCCTGTCAATTTTATCTTGCTTTTTTATGCATTTTTCATGCTGAATTTTATTTCATTTTACTCTTCCATTGTAATGTACAACCCTCATAAAATTCCTAAATACAATGTAAAACACTTCGGGAAATCAGTAAACAACTTACCGAAAATGAATTCATTTTCTTAATCCTGAACAGATACAGAGGTATCTAAAATTATAGCTGAAAGAGAAAGTGAATGAAGTAGGTCAGAGAAATGATGTTGAATATTCCAGGATTCCCCTGTGGGGGAACAGTCACTTACACATGAGAATGGGCTAAAAAGACATTATTGAATGAGCAATCACAAATTTATTATCTGATAGAAATGAAAGACTTAGTAAAATGTTAAAATAAATTAGTAAAAATGTTACTATGGGGACCAGCAGGTGATGAAATGGTTAGTTTGCTGAACTCTTGTGTTGTTGACCAAGGTTCAAGTCTCAAACCCAGTGGTTTAAACTCACAATGGGAACCTGTTTGTGCATATCCAAAAATCAAAAAAGGAGAATGAAGAAGGCATCGAGGCATGGCAATTCGCCCTAGGGAGTGATTTCATATTTTCTGTCTCTCTGTCTCTCTCTTCCCAGTGAGCACACATACATTATAGTAAAAATTCTAAGAAAAACAAAACAAAACAAAACAAACAAGCAAACAAAAACACTGGGGACCAGCAGATGACATAATGTTTACATTACTGGACTCCCATGTAATCAATCATGGTTCAAGTCCCTGATTCGGTGGCATAAAACTTATGCCAAGCACATATGTGTGCACGGCCACAGGTATGCTTTGGACCCTCCTATCCACAAACCCTTCTGCCAAAAGCCCCCATGGTGCAGGAGCCACTGGCAGCAAAACAGTACACAAGAGTGAGCAGAAGAATCACATGTCTCAGACTTCTTGCTGCTGCCTTTTGCTGGTGCATGTGTGCTTTGGGACTTTTCCTCCCACCACCCCCAGCACTGGAGCCCTTCCACCATAAGCTAACCCCTGAACAGGAAACAGCAGTAAGGAGAGAGAGAGTAAACAGGAGCAAATCTTGCTGCTGACTTTGATGGCACAGGTGTGCTCTGAACTTCCCCCATCCCCCTACACACCTCCGCAGTATGCCCCATACTGCAGGAGGCAGCAGAAGCGAAAGTGAGCTCAGAAATGCACATTCCATAGTTCTTTCTGTTGACTTTTGGCTGCAGAGGTGCTCTTTGGACCCCCATGCCCCTGCTACCCTTTGCCTTTAGTTCCCATAGTGCAGAAGCCAGTGTTAGAGAGTGAGAAAGCAGGACAGAGTATCTCAGACTTCTTGCTGCTGCCTCTGGCACATGCTCATGTGCTTTGAACCCGCCCTGCTTCATTCCTCCTCCATAAGCCGCCATCCTGCAGGAACCAGCAGTAGCAAGATAGTGAGCTCAGAAGGAATGCTCATCACAGTTTCTTGCAGTTGCTTTTGACTGAACAGGTGTTCTTTGGACTCCTACTCCCTGCTCCCCATGCCTTAAGCCCCCACAGTTCAGGAACCAGCTGGAGAGACAGAGAGAAGTACAAAGCATCTCAGATTTCTTGCTATTGCCTTTTACAAATGCAGATATGCTTTGGAACCTCCCCCACCACCCTGTCTCCACCATGATCCCCATGTTGCAGGAGCCTGAGGCAATAAGAGAATGAGCACTGTAATACCATGCATATTAAACTTCTTGCTCCTGCCTTTTTCCCACACAGGTGTACTTTGGACCCTGCCCCACCTTGAACCCTTCCACCATAAACACTCAGTGCAGAAGCTAGTAGCCGGGAGAGATAGAGTGAATGCAAAAAGACTGCATATCTCACACTTCTTGCTGCCTTTTGCCTAGGCAGCTGTGGTTTGAACCCTGTCCCTCTGTCCTTGACCACCTTAAGCCCCCAGGATGCAGGACTCAGCAGCAGCTAGAGCGACTAAGAATGAGACTAGAAGGACCAGGCATCTCAGACTTCTTGCTGTTTTCTTTTGCCCACACACATGTTCTCTGAACTCTCCCCACACAGTGCTCCTTCACCATAAGGTGCCACAAAGCAAAAACCAGCAGTAGAAAGACAGAGACAGAGTGAGCACAGAACTGGGCATCTCAGACTTCTTCCTGCTTTGCCTGTGGAAGTGTGCTTTAGATACCCTCCCACCCCCACACACCCTATGCCATAAGCTCCCATGGTGCAGGAGACAGTGGCAGTGAGAGATGGAGAGAGTGTGACTTAAGAACAGAGTATCTCAGACTCCTTCATGCTCCTTTTTTCCTTCACAAGTGTACTCTGGACATTCCCTGCACCCTTCCACCTTAAGCCTCCACAGTCCAGGAGCCGGCAGCACTAAGAGACAGAGAGAAACAAAAGAACCTCATGTCTCAGACATCATACTGCTGCCTTCTGCCAGAATAAGTGTGCTTTGAAATTTCTGCTCTCCACTCCCAGCATGTCTCTGTAATAAACCCCCAGGTTGCAGTGGCCAGTGGCAGACGGGGAACATACCTGTGCATTCCCAGAAGGACAGCACATCTCAGACTTCAGACTGCTACCTTTTGCCCATGTAGGTGTGCTTTGGACTGTCCCCACACCTCATCCCTCTGCCATAAGCCCCATGGTGTAAAAGCCCATGGTAGTGAAACAGAATAGAGTGATCTCAGAGTCCTTGCTCTTGCCTTTTGTCCACACAGGTGTGCTTTGGACCCTCTCACCACTCATGTGCTCATCCTCTACAAGACCCCATGCTGGTCTAAGCCAGGGGCAACAGAGAGTGAGCACAGAAGGGTGGAGCTTCTTCCTTCTGCCTTTTGCCCATGCCAGGGTGCTTTAGACTCTCCACATCCCATGCCCCTCTGCCTTAAGCTCCTAAAGTACATGAGTCAGCATTGGCAAGAGAGAAAGACAGAGAGAGAGAGTGAGCACAGGAGGATATTTGTCTCAGACCTCTTGCTGCTCCTTTTGGGAAGCCTAGATGTGCTTTAAAATGCCCCCCACCACTCTGCCCTCCACCATAAGCCCCCATGGTAAAGGAGCCAGTGGCAATGAGACAGTGAGTGAGCCCTGACTTTCAGACGTTTTTGTTGCTGCCATTTCCCTGTAGAGATTCACTTTGGAACCTTCCTCTCCAGCACCTCTACCATAGCTGCCATGTGCAGGAGCCAGTGACAGGAAGAGAGTGAATGCAGAAATATCTTGTATCTCATACTTCTTGCTGTTGCCTGTTGCCTGCATGGGTGTCATTTATAACCCTCTCCTGCCCATACTTCCTTAATTCCCCACCTTGCAGGAGTCAGGAACAGCAAGTCAGAAAGAGAGCATGAATGCAGAAGGACCTCATGTCTCAGTGTTCTTGATGTTGCCTTCTGCCTGCACAAGTGTGCTTTTGACCTTCACTACTGCCTAGGCCCCTCTGCCATAACTGACACAGTGCAAGAGTCAGTGGCAGTAAGAGAGTGAACACTGAAAGACAGTGCATCTCAGAGTTCTTGCTGTTGCCTTCTGCCTGAGCAGGTGTGCTTTGGACACTCTCCCCAATGCACTTCTGCAGTAAGCACACTGGTGCAGGAGCTAGGAACTAGTAGCAGACAGAGAGAGACCAAGAGAGAAAGAGTGAGCCTATTAACTACACATCTTCTTGCTGCTGCCTTTGCTTGCACAGGTGTTTTTGACCCTTTTCCCACCTCACCCTGCACCTTAAACCTCCATGGTTCAGGAGCCAGTGGCAATAAGAGACTAAGATTCAGCACAGATGGATCACAAATCTCAGATTTCTTGCTTCTGCCTTTAGCTCAAGCTAGTGTGCTTTGGACCCTCTGTCATACCCTCCTACACCTTAACCCTCCATGGTTCAGGAATAAGTGACTGCAAGAGAGAGACAGGGAATGCAGAAGGACCAGGCCTCTCAGACTTCTTGCTCCTGCTTTTTGCATGCCTTAATTTGCTCTGAGATTTTAGTTAGCTGACTTGTACTTCCTTCTTTATTTGAATCAACCCCAAGTACAACTAATTCTGAGAGATTGGAATAGAAACCAACATCTAAAGCTGGCTACCTTTAACCTTCTTGGATTGATAGAGAAGGCCATTTCCCAAAAACACAGTTGAGAAGTATATCTCATCTTCCCTACCAACACTACAAAATCAACTCCAAAAAATTAGGAGGGTGTCTGTAATCCATTAGATGACCAAAAACCAGTACAGAGACACAAGAGATATGAAGAAAAAAAATAAAATATTCCTCCCTCAAGGGAACAGAAATATTCTTCCTCAACCAAAAAGTACAAAAGAAGTCACAGAAATACCAGAAAAAGAATACAGAATGTTCAAAATGGTAAAACTGAATGAGATGAAAGAAAAAACGGACAACCATCTCCAGATGAGGAAATCATTCCAAGCAGTAGGAAGACAGAGACAGAGTGAGCATAAAAGAAAAGAAAAAGAATTTCATAAAGAGACAAACACCATAAAAAAGAATTAAACAAAACTCCTAGAGATAAGGACTGTAACACAAAAAAATTAAAACAAAACAAAACAAAACAAAAAACCTCCCTTTAAAGTATTAATAGCAGATTAGACCATGCAGAAGATAGAATCTCTGATCTGGAAGACAAAGCCATTCATTTAGACAAAACTACCAAAAAGAATAAAGAAAAAAATTGTTGGGGATAAAAAACAGCCCATTCCTGAGAATTAAGCCAGAAAGAAAGAAAGCAGAAGGCAGTTGAAAGCAACCCCATTCCTAGACAAAAAGCCAAAGGGACTCCAAGGCCAACCAGATAGAGCTCCAGGCATGAGCTGTGTCTCAAGATGTTTGGTGACATTCCACAGCCAAAATACTGTCTAACTACTAAGTTAATGATAGCTACCGATCTTATACCAAGAATACAGCCTACAAAGAATGTTATGTATACTGTATTCTGTTCTCTATGGCTAAACTCACTACCTATTTAATTTAGAATATATGGGTTCTGCTTTGGCACAGTTTTGCTTTTGCTCCAAAAGAGCTTTAGCCCCCCTCTTTTAATTTTTCCTCATCTCTTGCCTCGATTCTTTTTAACAGCCTAACTTCAAGCCCTGAGGTTTTCACAAATAACCCCTCAAAATGAAGATGACATACCAGAAATACTAGACACCATTAAACACCCAAATATCTGAATAATTGGTATTCCAGAAAGTGAAGAATATGACTATAGCAACAAAAACTTATCCCATGAAATATTTGAAGAAATCTTTCCAAACCTAGAGAAACATTCAGACATCAGACCCAGCAAACACAAAGGACCCCAATTGGGATAAACCTAAGAAGACTCTTTCGATGGTACATCATAGCCAGATTGATCAAGATAAAAGGCAGAGTTCTAAAAATGGCAAGAGAGAAATACAGTCATTTACAAATTGTTATCCTACTAGGCTACCATCAGATCTCTTGACTGAAACAATGCAAACAAGAAAAGAACGGGAAGACATATTCAAAACAATGAAAGAAAGACAATTTCAACCAATGCTACACCAAGTGAGATTATCCTACAAATTGGAAGAACACAAAAATATCACTTCCAGATTTTTTATTTTTAAAAAAGAAAACTGAAAAAATTTATCAACACTAGAGAAGATACTCACGAAATACTGAAGGGTATACTATATCAGAAAAACTAAAAAGACACAAACAGAAATAAGAGAATGAAAAGAAACTGGAAGATGGCTAACAAAATGGCAGTGATAAGTCAGTAAATATCAATAATTGTGTAGAATGTTAGTGGATTAAATGTTCTAATTAAAAGATACACATAGACTGAAAGTAGAGGGCTAGAAATTGTGTATTTATTACAAATAAATACATAAATACCATTTACAAACTAAATAGTAATTAAAGTAAAAAATTAAAACCAGCTTCAACTAACACCAGTGCCTTAATTATCATGCCATCTTCTGGCCCCACTCTTTCCCTTTTTGTCTTCTCTAGTGAACAAATGTGCCCCATAGCAAAACTTAATAAATAAATAAAACAAAAATACTAAAACTAAGAATTCATTAGCTAATCAATCTTAATAGTTTAGATATGGGAAATTTACTAAAAGATGATTGGAAAAGAGAAGTTATAAGAAGCAATCAGAGGCCAGCAGTTCCAGGCACCAGGCAGACTGAGGCTGCAGGCCCGACCCTTCTTAATCTCCACGCATCCCAAACGTTCCTTCTCCTTGGACCCCAGGTTGGTTGTCTGGGACTTTAAGGCGAACTCCCACCCCACCCCACCCGCAATCCGGATCGAGCCGGCCAGCAGTTCCGGGCACCAGGCAGACTCAGGCTGCAGGCGCAACCAACCTGGTCCTGTCACTCAGCTTCTGACCCTTTCCCACTAGCCTTTGGACTCTTTGAATTTTGGGGATTTGAATATCACGCAATGCGCGCCGCGCGATTTCTTTTTATCATTTTATTGTTCTTTGCTGTTGGGGTGTTGCTTATTAGGTCAATTGAAGGATCACCCCTCCTTAAAGACAGTGAGGACTTTGGGCCATCCTGGGTAGTGGCAACAGTTAATGGTAATTGTGAGCAACAGGTAGGCCAATCATAAGGGAAATCATCAATTTTCTAAGCCTGTACAACTTTTGACAATCAGAGATACCTTAAATAAGTTAGGAAAAAACATACAGATTACCTGATGACTAGGAGCAATTGCAGAGGTTCAAGAAATATGAGCAACCAACAAAAAGCCTCTCCCTCAAGGGAAATCATCAAGCTTACATCACCCACAATCAATACAACGGACGTCATGGACATGTCTGATAAGGAATTCACAATTATTTGTAGTGACCAAACTAACTGAGATGGAAGAGAAAAGGAGCTCCAAGAGATGAGGAAGTCCTTCAATGACTTGAAAGAAGAAATGGATACCTTAAACAAAAACCAGATGGAACTTTTAGGATTGAAGAATGTGATACAGGAAATCAAAACCTCCCTTGAAAGTATTAAAAGTAGGTTAGACCAGGCAGAAGATCGAATCTCTAATGTAGAAGACAAAACATCTGACCTAAAGAAAGTATCAAGAAGATTGAGAAAACAACTATGAAAAATGAAGATAATATACGAGGAATACTGGATACCATCAAGCGCCCCAACAAACGGATAATTGGTATTCCAGAAGAGGAAGAAAATAATAAGGGCCTAGATAATTTATTCCATGAGATCCTGGAAGAAAACTTTCCAAATCTAGAAAGGCATTCAAATTCCAGACCCAGGAAATACAAAGGACCCCGGGTAGAATCAACCCAAGAAGATCCTCTCCAAGGCACATCATAGCCAGACTGGCAAAAAAAAACAGACAAAGACAAGATACTAAAGTTGGCAAGACGGAAATGCCAGGTTACTTACAAAGGTCACCCCATCAGGCTAACATCGGATCTCTCGGCGGAAACAATGCAGGAAAGGAAAGAATGGGGAAGCATAGTAAAAGTGTTGAGTGAAAGACAATTTCAATCAAGAATACTATACCCAGCAAAATTATCTTTCATATGGGAAAAAAAGAAAAAAACATTCCCAAATAAACAAAATTTGAAGGAATTTACCAACTCCAGACCAGCTCTTCAAGAGGTTCTGAAGGGAGTACTATACCAGGAAAACTAAAAATTAGACAGTTATACGAGAACAAAAAGCAACCAAGAAAATGGCTCACTTAATGATAGGATCAGGAACGGAAATATCAATAATCACATTGAATGTCAATGGATTAAATTCTCCAGTTAAGAGACATAGACTGGCTGAATGGATAAGAAAACAGAAACCCTCTATCTGTTGCCTACAAGAAACTCACCTTATGGATAAAGACATACATAGACTAAAAGTCAAGGGCTGGAAAAAGATACTCCATGCAAATGGAAATCAAAAAAAGGCTGGAGTAGCGATATTGATCTCAGACAAAATAAATTTCAAGACAAAGATGTAAGAAGAGGTAAAGAAGGGCATTATATAATAGTAAATGGGGTAATCCAGCAAGAAGACATAACCCTTATAAATATCTACGCACCCAACTCAGGTGCACCTAAATATGTAAAGGAAAGACTGCTGGAGCTAAAAGGAGAGATAGGGAGAAATACTATAATTGTTGGAGATCTCAACACCCCATTATCTCCTATAGACAGATCTTCTAGACAGAAAATAAATAGAGAGATACAGGACTTAAATGATACTATAAATGGAATGGGCTTGACAGATATCTATAGAACTTTCCACCCTACATCCACAACATATACATTTTTCTCACCCCGACATGGAACCTTTTCAAAGATAGATCATATATTAGGACACAAATCAAGCCTTTATAGATTCAAAGGCATAGAAACTGTACCCAGCATCTTCTCTGACCATGATGGAATTAAACTCAAGATTAATTTCAAGAAACAACCCCGAAAATACACGAACACATGGAAACTGAACAACCTATTTCTGAATGACTTCTTCACTACTGAAGAAATTAAGGCTCAAATAAAAAAATTTATGGAAACTAATGATAATGAGTACACAAGTGTCCAGAATCTATGGGACACAGCAAAAGCAGTCATAAGAGGGAAATTCATAGCAATTAGTGCGCATAAGAAAAGGACAGAAAGATGGCAAGTAGATAACTTATCATCATGCCTCAGAGAATTGGAAAAACAACAACAAGAAAACCCCCAAAATGCCAGGTGAAAAGAAATAATAAAGGTTCGAGCAGAAATAAATGAAATAGAAAATAAACGAACCATACAGAAAATAAATGAAAGCAAAAGCTGGTTCTTTGAAAAGATTAACAAGATTGACACACCATTGGCTAGACTGATCAAGAAGAAGAAAGAAAGAAACCAGATTAATCAAATATGTGATGAAACAGGCAATATTACCACAGACATAGCAGAAATACAAAAGATCATTACAGGATACTATGAGCTACTATATGCCAACAAACAAGATAACATGGAGGAGATGGACAAATTCCTGGATGCATATAATCTACCAAGATTGGATCAGGAAGACATAGAGAACCTGAATAGACCCATAACAAGCCAGGAGATTGAATCAGTAATAAATAACCTCCCAACAAAGAAAAGCCCAGGTCAAGATGGCTTCACTTGTGAATTCTACAAAACTTTTAAGGAAGAGTTAACCCCTATCCTACTAAAATTATTTCTAAAGATTCAAAAGGAAGGAAACATTCCAAATTCATTTTATGAGGCCTCCATCATCCTCATCCCCAAAACAGATAAGGATATGACAAAAAAGGAAAACTACAGACCAATATCATTGATGAATATAGACGCAAAAATTCTTAACAGGATACTAGCAAATGGTATCGAACAACATATAACAAAGATCATTCATCACGACCAGGCAGGCTTTATACCAGGGATGCAAGGGTGGTTCAATATACGCAAGACCATAAATGTAATACACCACATTAACAGAAAGAAAGATAAAAATCATACGATCATCTCAACTGATGTGGAGAAAGCATTTGATAAAATACAACATCCTTTTATGATTAAGACTCTCAGTAAGATTGTTATAGAAGGGTCATTTCTGAACACAATAAAAGCAATCTATGAAAAACCTACAGCTAACATTATACTGAATGGGGAAAAGCTAAAACTTTTCCTCTGAAAACAGGTACTAGGCAAGGCTGCCCACTTTCTCCACTGCTCTTTAATATAGTACTGGAAGTCTTAGCTATTGCAATCAGAGGAGAGAACAATATTAAAGGCATTCGAATAGGCAAAGAAGAGTTAAAAATTTCTCTATTTGCAGATGACATGATGGTGTACTTAGAAGACCCAAAGGTATCCATGAAAAAACTGCTTGAAGTAATAAGTGAATACAGTAAGGTGGCAGGATACAAAATCAATATCCAAAAATCTATAGCATTTCTATTTATGAACAACAAGTTGAACGAAGCAGAGCTGAAGGAAGGCATCCCTTTCACCGTAGCCACAAGGTGTATAAGATACCTAGGGATAAACCTAACTAAGAAAGTCAAAGACCTTTATAAAGAAAACTACGAAAATCTTAAAAAAGACATTGAAAGTGACATAAAAAAGTGGAAGGATATCCCATGCTCCTGGATTGGAAGAAGTAACATAATCAAAATGGCAATTCTACCCAAATTAATCTACATGTTTAATGCAATTCCAATCAAAATACCAGAGATATTCTTCAGAGATCTAGAAAAGACAATCATAGAATTTGTCTGGAACCATAAAAGACCTCGTATTGCAAAAGCAATCCTGCGCAAGAAGAATGGAGTAGGAGGCATATCACTCCCTGATCGCAAGATATACTATAGAGCTGTGGTCACCAAAACAGCATGGTATTGGCATAAAAACAGACAAGTGGACCAATGGAAGAGAATAGAGACCCCAGAAATAACCCCCAAAGCTTACAGCCAACTGATCTTTGACAAAGGATATCAGTCAATCCATTGGGGAAAGGAAAACCTCTTTAGTAAATGGTGCTGGGAAAACTGGGTAGCCACCTGCAGAAAGATGAAACTGAACCCCCATCTTTCACCATTAACAACAGTCAACTCAAAATGGATCAAAGATCTGAACCTAAGACCTCAAACAATAAGACTACTTGTGGAAAATGCTGGGGAAACTCTGGGGGACATTGGAGTAGGCAAAGACTTCTTAAATAAGACTCCCAAAGCACAGGCAATAATCCCTAAAATAGACAAGTGGGACTATATTAGACTAAGAAGTTTCTGCACAGCAAAGGACACAGTAACAAGTGTGAACCGACAACCCACAGAGTGGGAAAATATTTTTGTTAAATATGCCTCAGACAAGGGACTGATAACCAGAATACATAGGGAACTCAAGTGCCTTATGCAAAAAAAAAATGATGAACCCAATTAAAAGATGGGAAAATGAGCTGAACAAAAGTCTCTCTAAGGAAGACATACGAGCAGCCAAAAAGCATATGAGGAAATGCTCAACATCCCTCATCATAAGGGAGATGCAGATAAAAACCACAATGAGATACCACCTAACCCCTGTCAGAATGGCAAAGATTAAGAATATAAAAAGTGATAAATGTTGGCGGGGTTGTGGTGAAAAGGGAACCCTCCTACTCTGTTGGTGGGAATGTAAACTAGTTCAACCACTGTGGAGAACAGTATGGAGGTTCCTCAAAGATCTGCAAATAGAACTACCATTTGATCCAGCAATCCCACTTCTGGGTATCTACCCAAAGGACAGGAGAATGCTCAATCAGAAAAGTGCTTGCACATCAATGTTTATTGCAGCATTATTCACAATTGCCAAGACATGGAACCAACCTAAATGTCCACAAACTGATGAATGGATTGGAAAAGTGTGGTATATATACTCTATGAAATACTACTCAGCCATAAAAAATAACAAGACCCTGGAATTTGATTGAAAGTGGTCAGATATGGAGGATCTATTGCTGAGTGAGGTAAGCCAGGCTATGAAAGAAAGATATTGTATTTGTCCACTCAATATATACCGACTATCCGCGCTCTATGGTAGAGAGCAAAAAATTGGAGGACATAAAAGCAGTGAAGGTACTTAATGAGAATAGGACAGTGTGGAATGGGGGAAGTGAAGAGAAGAGGATAGAGAAAGATAGCAAGTGAACAATAGAGTGGCAGGTCATTAGTGAGAAACAGATATGGCTTATTAACTGTTAATGTTAACATGTATAGTATTCTCAACTGGATTGTTCTGAGAAATATTTCATGATGGGCAAAGTATTTTTACAAGCAAAATGAGAAATAGCAATTGACTGTTTTAAAAAATAATTAGAATAATAATAATAATGATTTGGGAAAACACTGAAAAGATATGGAATGTTAAAGCGGGGAGATTAATGTCTCTGTACTGACTGACATGCATGGCATTCCCTTTTGAAAAAGCAATGTAATACACTGTAAAGTTATATGTAATCCAATGTAATATAAAGAAGATTATGATGATAATAAAAAATTAAAAAATTTAAAAAAATAAAATAATAAAATAAAATAAAAAAGCAAATCCACCTATTGATAAAAGAGAAACAGAAAAAAGAAACATATAAAGTCTATCTGAATACAATAATTTTACTTTCTCACAGTATAAACCACTGTGAGGAAGC
This sequence comes from Tupaia tana, assembly GCA_026018925.1. NCBI lineage: Eukaryota > Metazoa > Chordata > Mammalia > Scandentia > Tupaiidae > Tupaia > Tupaia tana. Next base: position 13,158,076 of record JAKSZU010000029.1, read on the forward strand.
AGCAGTTTAGCCAAGGCCTAAAATGAATATTTTCAGGCTGTGGCTAAATACAAAAGACCTGCAACCATGTCAGCTCCCCGGGGTGGGAGTGCTCGGACTTTTGTCTGTTTCCTTCAATGCTGTGTGTCTAGTGGTTAGAACAGAGCCTGGCATTTAGTAGATACTCAATAAGTATGTTATCTCACTTAATGAAAATAAATGCACGACTGAACTAATATCAGAGAAAAAGGAAAATAAAAAGGAAGCAATCAGAGATAATAAAGTTAAACCTATCAAATAGAGAATCAGCAATGCCAAATATTAATGCTCTAAAATAAATTCAGGGAACAGGAGCAGCAGATGCCATAATGGTTACATCAATCACTGGAGTTTCATGTACTTGACCGGACCCAGTGAGTTAAAACTCACACTGGATGTGTGCGCACGTGTACCCAAGATCCCAAGAGGAGAAGGGGCTGTGGCATGTCAATCCCCCCTGGTGAGTAAGTTCTCTCTGTCTCTGTCTTTCCAGTGAGTATATGTATACTATGGCAAAAATCTCTCTGAAGAAAAAAAAAATCAAAGAAATCTGTCAATTTTGATAACAAATGTATATTCTTCCAATGATAACATACACACACAAACACACACATACGAATACAAATTTTATACATTAATAAAAATCAAACAGTGTAAAACAAGAAATGAGATGAATAAACAGACCAGTTGAACTATCAGGAGAACTTCTTAAAAATACCTCTGGCTTTTGGTAACTTGTATCAGTGAAAGAGATGGCACTTCAGAGAAGCAGGGAAAAAAATAGTTTCCAAAGAACATTAGCTGTGAAGACAAATTATAGCTGTGTAGCAAAAAAATTATGATGTACCTTTTCTGCCCATGTTACATAATTTCCAAAGATACCTTTTAAGAGTTATGTAAAACAACATTTTAAGTAATTTATAAATTGGACTACATTAAAATAAAAATTCTATTCATCACATGATATACCTAAAGGGTTTAAAGAGAAGTGACAAGAGTGTGAGAAAATAATGACCATATGTCTAATCAAACATACTGCTCTTTTTTTTTTTAATAATTACTTATTTTATTTATTCATTCATTTTTTAATTTTACCAGAGAGAGATAGAGGTTGAGAGTGAGAGAGAGAGGAAGCGAGAAAGCAAGCCACCAGATTCAGGACTCGAACTCTGGTCGGCCATGTGGGAGTATCCAGCGCCTTAACCACCACACCACCTGCTGGTCCCCCATACTGCTCTTTTTTTAATAAAAAACTTTTTAAAAAACAGGATCTTGCTCGCTTATGATCCTCCTACCTCCCAAATATTAACTAAATAATTTTTAAGAATTATTTATTCAATTTTGTTTATCCCTTTTTAAAAAATTTGCTACAGAACTCACATACTCACCTGAGAGAGACAAAGAGAGAAAGAGAGAGAGAGACAAAACTACCAGGTCCAGGGAAATCGTGGTCAGTCCTGTGGGAGTCCAGCACCCTAGCCACATCCTGACACTGTAACTAAACATTTTCAATGAGAATAAAAAAGAGATCTCCCCCCCCAAAAAATGTAGACAAAGACACTTGCTCAGATACTTTAGCTAGATTTCTAAATGTTCAATAAGTGTGGAAAACATGTTTAACATCTTTAGTAAATGGGAAAATACCAAAATCAAATAAATAAAACTAAACAGTATCAATAAACATTTTGAACTGAACTCTAAGACGGAAAAATAGGTTGAAGGTCTAGTTATCTATACTTTAGGATACTGATTCAATAAGCTCCCAGACACACATACAACCAGCAAACTCACCTTTACAAAGATGATCACTTTTTTAAAATTCATCAAATTGAAGGGCTATCTCTGTCACTGATACAAACATTCCATCAAAATTCCAGTATGTTTTCTTTTCATGGAAAAAGAGACTAAAAGTTCTAAAATTTATCTAGAATGTCAAATACAAATACATATATATTTAGACAATTTCTGAATTAAAGCACTGGAGTAACTGACAATAACAAATATTATAAAACTACAAAAGAGCAATCAAAAACAAAGATCAAGAGACAAAAATATAATCAAAATCCATAAATTAAGTCATACCAAAATAGAAATTATTAGGCCACCCCATGGCATGAGGGTTAATACAACTGGATCCCACATGGCAAACCAGACCCAATACTTTGAAAAGCAGGCCAGCCACATGTTCAGGTGTGCCCAAAATCCTAAGAGGAGAACGAAGAAGAAAATGAGGCATAGCCATTATTTCTGGTTTGAGATTTCTCCTTCCTTCCTTCCTTCCTTCCTTCCTTCCTTCCTTCTTTTCTTCTCCTCCTCCTCCTCCTCCTCCTCCTCCTCCTCCTTCTTCTTCTCTCTCTCTCTCTCTCTCTCTCTCTCTCTCTCACAAGTACACATGCCCTATAGCAAAAACTGAAAAAAAAACAAAAAACAAAAAACAAAAAAACCCCACAATGCCAGTCCAGCTTGGGGTCAATAACAAATGTTACTGCAGTCTTGGAAGGCATATGGTTAACCATGACTTTGGATCCCCAGGTCAGTCTAAAATCAAGCCTGTGAATAGTAAACATGCCTAAGATCCTGATGCGTTAAAAAGCTGAGGAAACGTGGTAATGAATCCCTGTATGTGCTTCTCTCTTTCTCTCAATCTTGAGTGGACATGCCTGCTCTATCATGAATAAAATAAACCAAAAAAAGAAAATGTGATAGCAATCCAAGTTTGGAAAGTTTTTGCCCACTACTGATTCCATTCTTCCTTTATTGTTTTTTAGGTTTTTTCCATAGGGTGCATGTTCATTGGAGAGAGAAAGAGAGAAGGAAAGGGAGAAATGGTGTATAGCCACACCACAATCCCTTCTCTTCTAGTCTCCTCTTGGAATTTTGGGTATGTGCATACACATGTGCCCAGTATGATTTTCAAGCTGCCAGGTCCAAGACTCAAACCAGAGTTAGCCCATGTGGGAATCCAGTGCCTTAACCACCACACCACCTATTCGCAACAGTGCTTCACTTTTGGGCAGAGTCATTATTGAAAAATCCTGAGGCTAAGTTGGTGGCTACATGGGCCTCATCAAGAGTCAGAACAAGCCACTAGACAGAAGAGTGAAGTCATCTGAAACGAATCAGACTCTTGAGGCACCACATGGCTAAAGCCTCACTTGCCGTCCAGTCAACCAGAATAGAAACTACCCAGCTGAACTCACCCCAAAATGTAGACCCAAAGAGCCTTGAGCAAATAAATTGATTAGTTTTTACAATACTTAATTTGTTCCTTACCCAGAAAATGCTAAACAATACATTTAAACCCCAGCAATGTTTTTAACAATATCATAAGAGACAGAAAGTCTTAAATACATGTCAGATAAAATCAGTAGAACTTCACTGCCATGTGTAAGACTTTTGAAAAACCTACAGAGCAATTTTGTGTACATTAGTAGATGAAGTTTTAAGATTTTTACATCCTATTAATCTCTGTAACTAAAAAAAAAAAAAAAAAAAAAAAAAAAAAAAAAAGACAGCAGTTATGTCACTGGACTAGACTATCACATGGCTGACCACTGTTTGAGTACCAGGCCTGGTGTCTTAAAATTCACACAGGGTACATGTGCATGCATGCCCAAGATCTCAGAAAGAGGAAGGAGGAGAAGGGACTGTGGTGTGACCACCCCTCCCCAGGAGAGATTTCTTATTTTCCCTACCAATGTCTCGGTCTTTCTCTGACCTGCATATCTGTACTAAGGTAAAAACTACACACACAAAAAAAATTTAATTAATAAACAAAACATAAGGATTTGTTACACATACAAGAGTACTGCGTTATATTTTATTTACATTTTAAAAATTGGTTTAATCTAAAATGTCATATAGTCTAATTTTTCTATTTTACATAATATAAAACAGGCTTATGGGTCAGTGGGAAGTGGGAAGCACTGTGGTTAAGGTAGTGGATCTCACATGGCTGAGTATGTGGTTCCAGTGCCAGATCCAGTGGCATGAAATCCATGCCAGGCACATGAGTAAGTGAGTGAATGTGTGTGTACACCCAAAATCACAGGAGAGAGGAGGAGAAAATATTTCAGAATTGGCCATTCCCCAAGGTTTGGGGGTGGGAGGAATTCTTTCTGGTTAGTGTGTCCTACAGCAAAAATACCTTTAAAAAACAGAAGAAATAAAGGCTCTAATAAATTTTTGGCAGAATTTGTCATCTTAATAAGACATTAAAAAAAAAAATAAGACATTGTTGTTATTAAGAAAACTCTGAAACCACATAAGTCACAAAATTTGTTGAGGGATAGAAAAGGTATTGCAAGTCATGTTTGTGTTAACTCAATGTCACACACACAAAAAAAATTTAAAGTAATCAAATGGTTTATTTGATTGAAATCTGGTAAAAAAACAGATAACACTAGCCAAAATGTCAGAATGTCTAGCATCTACAAATAACCGGACACTGAGAAAGACACATCTCAAATCTAATTTATTTCCCTTTTTCTTATAAGGAAGAAATACTTTGGCAAACCCTTCCTGAACTACTAGGAAAACCTATCAAGATAGAGGGTGCATTAGCTTTTCTCTACTTGCCAAATTTGGTAACAGATCAGGTTTACATGAGCTCAGAAACAGGAAACAATGACAACAAATTGAAAGAATAGAGTCTGTTTACAGAGCACTGTAGACAGATGTTCTCAGGATGACAGGTTATAACTTCACGCCAGGCCACACTCTAAGCGCTCTTGAATAAGTAACATCATTAGGGCTTTGCCTACCTGTCTCAGTCAAACTCTCTATCTCTTCTGAAAGTTGGTCCGAACCTCTGAGCAACATCCAGTGCTTCAGGAGAAGGTATAATTATCCAAATTTTGTCCACTCTAAAAAGACAAATAATTACTTTAGGTAAACTGAAATTTTTTTCTTTTCCCAGGTTCTTCTGCCACTGCTCTGAAGTAATAATACAGTAGGAGTGTTCTTTCAGATGAGATCCTTTCTGTATAATTTTCTAACTTCAGAATACTTACTTTATTCCAAATAAAATGCTACCGTTCATCAGTACTCCAAACTGCCTAACAGAAATCACTATCACTCAATTCTAAATTTGAACTTGTTTAAGATTCTTTTTTCCCCTTTAAGTTTTTGCCATAGGATGAATGCGCTTGCTGAAGAGTGACAGAAAGAGGGAGGGGGATGAAAAATCACCCAGCAAGGATGATGGCCACACCAAAATCCCTTCTCTCCATTCTCCTCCTGGAAGTTTATATACAAAGACACATGCAACTAGTGTGATTTTCAAGCTGCCAGGTCTTGGACTGAAGGAAATGCTGCTGATTCCTTTAGTCAAGTGGGAGTTCAAAACCGTAACCACTACAGCACCTGATGGCCCTAAAAGTTTTTAAATTTACCCAGGAGTGGGCCAGCCAGTGGCATTGAGGAAAGGCTGCTGGATCCACATGCAACTTTGTAGTTTGATTCCCAGATCCAGTGGCTTAAAAATGACATCCAGAGTATGTTCACATGTGACCAAAATCCCAAGAGGAAAATGGAGAAGAAGGGATTTTGGTATGCCCACCCCCCTAGGGGGTGATTTCTCCTTCCTCCCCACCTACCCTGCCCATCTCTGTCTCTCTCAGGCAAGCACTTGTGCCCCATAGCAAAAATCTTAAAAGAAAAAAAGTAACTTACCCAGGAGTGCTAGGCAGGTCAAAGAAATGCAGGAGGGGACCAGAGGCTTCATTCACTTTAAGACACCAAGACATCCCACAAACACAGCTGCCATAGGAACACTCTTGTCTGCAAAGACTCGATAGTTATTTCACTGGGAAACTGGGGGCATTTCACTTGTACTAGAAATAGGCTCATATTACAGGTGAGTAAACTTAATGAGATACAGAGCAGCATCCATGCTATGAAGTGCTAGGTGTTCAAATACAACACCTGGGCAGGTTCTTCTCTGATGGTTACAAAGAATTAGAAATGTGGACAAAAGAAGAATATAGTAAGCAAAGTTTATTAGAAAAGAGTCAAAGCTTCCAGCTAAGCAAATGGGTGTGGAAGCCCTTGCCGGCCGATGCCCCATTATGGCGTCCGAGCTAGACACCTAGGACTCAAAACAACTCCATATTAGGATAACTCTGAGAATCAGCCTATCAGAACCCAACACGACCTTTTGCTCAGGGGATGGGTGGATCCGTAGGGAATTTAAGGGCCTACCCCGGAAGCCTGGGGGAGAGAGAAGCAAGAAACTACCAATAAACTTTACGGAAGAGATCTCGGTTTCCAGAGTCGTTTATCGACCCCCAACAAGTGGTGGCCCGTACGGGGAACACGCTCCTCTCGCTCCTACCCCATGCCCTGTGGAACCGAAGGCTCAGAACCGTGGCAGCCGGCTGGAAAGTCTCGGACATAGAGACAGTAAGTGGAAAGTCTCGGAAGAAGAGACGGTAACCAGTAGTCTCGGAAGGGAGACGGGAATTGATAGCAGGCGCTCCATAAGTGGGAGAAAGCCCAGGACAGGAAAATATCCCCGGGAAGCACCACTAAAAGGTAGACGGGGGACCTCCTTGGAGAGGGGAAGTAGTGCGCAGCCATGGGCGTGGGACCCTCTCAGCCCATAGTAGGAGCGCTAAAAGCGCTGCTCAAGTCAAAAGGACTTAAATTAAGAGATAAGACACTTCAACACTTTTTAGATCAAGTGGATGATGCGGCCCCCTGGTTCCTCCATTCAGGGCGGCTGACAACAACATGTTGGGATAAGCTAGGCAGGGACTTAGATCTGGCGCAGAGGAAGATAGGCTTTCTGGTGGAGTTAGACCACTCTGGAGACTAATCCGAGCTTGCCTGGAGGACCAGAAGTGTGTTCGGATAGTGTGAGAGGGTCAGGAGGCGTTGGAGACGCTCCGGGAAATGCAGTCGCAAAATGGAAGTGAAGGCGCCAAAATGGCAGATAAAGACAAAGACGAAGACCCTGAGGTACAACAACTGGTAGAGGAAGTGAAAGGGTGGGACATTGAAAGTGAGAAGGAGGAGGACCAGCCTCCTCCTTCTGCCCCGCCTCCCCCTTATAATCCAGCTGCGCAACAGCAGGGAGGAGCGAGAGGCAGAGCTTCTTTCTGCCCAGACGCTTGGCAGGAGGCCAGACAGCTTGGGCCCGAGGCCAGACAGCTTGGACCCATCTGGGCATTTCCTGTTTTTGCAGACAATGCAGGAAATAGATATCATGAGCCTCTTGACTATCAAACTATAAAGGCCTTGGCAGAGGCAGTGAAGACTTATGGTAATGGCGCCTGCTATATGGCTGGCCCAAATACACTGACCCCCACATTTATTGAGAGGATGCGAGGCGTAGCACTGCACTCCTGAGACCCTAATCGGGATCAGAAGGAAGGCATGTCCGGGTGCATATGGGTTACTGTCACAACCATCCCATCCCCCACAAAAGACAGTGGACAGGCTATTCTGAGTGGGTATCCCTGGCTGCCTACACAGGGTGGTAAATAATTCCCCTTCTCTGGGGGCCCGAGACCTCTACCTTCTCCTCTCCAAAGAAAACAAAAAGGGGGAGATGTGGAAGCCCTTGCCAGACGATGCCCCATTATGGTGTCCGAGCTAGACACCTAGGACTCAAAACAACTCCATATTAGGATAACTCTGAGAATCTGCCTATCAGAACCCAACAAGACCTTTTACTCAGGGGATGGGTGGATCCGTAGGGGATTTAAGGGCCTACCCCGGAAGCCTGGGGGAGAGAGAAGCAAGAAACTGTACCAATAAACTTCACGGAAGAGATCTCGGTTTCCAGAGTCGTTTATCGACCCCCAACAAATGGGTATACCCAGGGTGTCAGAATGGGCCCTGACAATTAAAAAAAAAATGTGAAAATTAATTTTGTCTAAGGAGATGGAGAAAAAAATACTCTAAAAAGCAAAGCCAGCACAAGAGTTCTGTGCCACCAGGAATCTTAAACTAATCATTGTCCTTGTGTTAGACACTGTGCTCAGGACTACAGCCAGTTTGTCTATTTCTAGCCAGTCTACAAGTGCTCACAAGTTTTTTGAAATATGAAAGTAGAGTTTATTGTTCAAGGTCCTTCCCTCTGTTGCTCTCCAGACCTAGAGAGACTACACTTTTCATTTGGAATGCAGCAATGATATGGACGATGCTACTTTCAGCTGTCATTATCTCAAGCAGGCTGCAAGAAGCTTTCTGTCCAAGCAAGAAGCAAGAGCTAATAATTGATTTCTGCTGAGAGTTGTGAATTTATTTTTATTAAGGACTTCACTGTACTGATTCCATTTGTCTCCTACTCTCCATTCTGTGGACTCCTCACCCTATCTACCTAACCAGAGAGCTTACTCCTCTCTCAGGATCCTGTAGCAGAGCTGGAAGCTGAACTGGTTGCCATCAGACCCCCTGGCTCCCTCAAACTGAAGCAGGAGAACCTCCATTGTGAACTCTATATTGGAAACTTGCTTCCAACTTTTTGTGTAAACAAGAGTGATTAACATTCCTGCAGTCTTTTCCAAATAACCTGAAACCCCCTACCTTGAGAACTTCCTTAGTGATAAGCTCCTTGCCCCAAGCCATGAAGCCCATTAAGATCCCATTGTGTTTTGGCAAAGGACTGGAAAGTGCCCTTAGTAATTATTAACCAGCTAGATCTGGCTTCTGTGACTGCTTTCCATTGGGATCCCCTCTCCCTTTCTTCTCCGCCCCCTCCTCAATGGTTACCATTCCCGCCACATCAAGGCAAATGTGCTTTTTGTTTTTACAAGCACCCTTCTCCCTACACTCGGGGCTGCAGGGTCTTTGAGAGACATGAGAGCTCCTGCAGTCCCTGGTAATACAGACTCCTATAACTTGGCTATGATTGGGTGTCCTCTCCTTTCTCACTGATCAAAATATAACAAAACGACCCCATGCCCAGCTTGGACTGGATCGACCCCTTCCGGAGCTTCTGGAGTCCCCTTTGTACACCTGAATGCACACACCAACCTTCTGACAAAGCAGCTACTGAAAGCAAAACCCAGGTCACCTCTTTCCTCCCTCTGCACCTGCACAAATTGAAGCTCTTGTCGCTCTCCCCACCCAGCCCAGACCAGGGGCTGCACCTTCCCTCAGACGCCCCTCCTTCCCCACCCAACCTCCCCCCACATTTCTGTCCCACCAAGGAAGAGGGGCACCTTTCCACGACTAGGGTCCTCAAAACCCACAACCCTCCTCCTTCACACTCAGACTCACCGTCATGGACACCGTGTCCGGCAGAGCACGGTCAGCACAGCGGCAGGTTCTCCCCAGCGACCACGCGGAAGGAACTGAGCGCCAAAAGCAGAGAGAATCTGAAAAAGCCGCCCTCCTCGGCCTGTGCTGATGACGTCATAGGAGCACAGACTACATTTCCCACAAGGCTCTGTGATCCCAGATTATGCACCAATGTGAAGGTTCCTGTGCTTTCACAGAGGAGAGTCCTGTAACCAGGAGACCAGAACGTGACAGGAGAGGAACAGTCTCTGTCCAGGTGAGTGAGTGACAGGATCCTGGTTCTTTATTAAATCCTGATTTGACATTTCAAGGATAATGAGGAAATTCATACGCCGGTCACATAGTCAATGACATTAATAAGTAATTTAACACTTTTGTTGTTCTAATGTAGTTATTCCTGTTATTCGACCAACGACTCTTTCTAGTAATGCAATCTAAAGAATGAAAAATAATGTGTTTTAGGTTATTAAGAAACAGATAATTACTATGGTAATTCACTTGCAGTCATTAAAATATGTTTATCCTCACCCACCAAGCTGATTTTTGAGTGTTTAATGGTTATTACAGTTGGAAAACTCTTCTAGTGTATTTTTAAGATAAGACAGCAGAATAATAGGGTAGGTGGATTTCATATTCCAAGTTTATTTACACTTCGGGTGTCCAGTAATTACTTGACCAAAAGCTCCCATGTTTTATTTAACAAATCTTTAATTATTTGGGGTGTGTCTGTGTGTGGGAGATGTACCTGACTTACATAATACATACTCTTCCTTGATTTTGTCCACAAACCAGGCTAGGAGGAATTTTGTATATATTTTGCTATCACTGAGTTTCTTTTCAAACAGAGAACTGACCATCTTTTTAAAAATTATTTTATTTAACTATATTTCTTTATTTATTTATTTATTATTATTATTAATAATTTGACCAGAGAAAGTGAAAAATCAAGCCACCAGGTCTGGGACTCCAGCTACACTCAGCCATGTGGGAGTCCAGTGCCTTTAACCACTGTTAGGCCAAGTTAGCATAATCACCACCATGTTAGGGAATGCTGGGGCAAGTTAGCTTAATTGCTACCCTGTTAAGTCTTCAAGGAGGGAGCCCACTTTGTTAGGGCCTCAAGGACGGGAACCAGGAGTCTGGGCACTCTCAGATAAGTGGAAAACGGGAGGGCCCAGCACCTCCGAGGCAAGGTCATCCAGACCCTTAGCTGAGAGCCCTTATCTAGACCTGAGCAGGTGGTGATAGCTGGACCCTCGCTTCTCATACCCCCTCCTTTGTATGTGTTACATTCTATGAAAAGTCCTGAACTATAAAAGATCCCTTTATCTTAGGCTCGGGGTCCTTGTGAAGGCCCGCTGTGATGGGCAGGAACTTGGACCCCAGCTAGCTGGAAAAATAAAAGCCTCTTTTGCAGTTGCATTGTCATTGTCTTTTCTGTGTCTCCATCAGTTGGACCAATTTCTGGACGCTTACAAATGTTAATCATTTGCTGGCTTTCAGGGCTCTCCGGATTAAAGGGAGTATCAGTCTGGTTTGCTTGGCAAAGCTTCTAGTAAAACTGCCCTTTTGGCTCATTGCCTTTTGAATTATTTCTGTTCTTTTTGTCATGCTGGTAGGTTTCTTTGTACCAGCTTCATCCCCTGCAAGAGTGCTCTTTCATTGCCTGGGTTGTTCTGAGTACGGGGTGTGTGGTGTTTCCAATTAAGCAAGTCAGTGGTGGTAAAAGGTTGGTAATATAATGCACTGCCTTCTGTAATAGCCCATCTGCACCTAATTGGGGCAGCCCTTGGGTCTCTTGCAAGGGCATCTGGAGAGTGAAGTTGCCCCAAGCTGCGGTAGTTCCCCAGGTGAAAGCAGGGGAGGCACAATTTGGGTGAGGAAATTGGGAAGGTCAGTGGCCTCTCTCCTGGGCAGGCTGAGCTGCTGCAAGTCCCACGGACTTCTCTGGTTTTAATTTAACTCCGTAATCCCTGGAGAAACCTTTCTTAAAGTTAGTCGACATTACAATCCAGCACAGTGGGCTTGGGAGATTTGGACTGAGGTTTTCCCATTGCACCCCTAATTCTGACTTTTTCAGTTATTAAATATCTGCATTTCCCAAAAGGCACAGGAGATCACTGGTTGGAGGAAGGGCTCTATTAGCAGACTCTGGAGGGACAGGTCTTAGTCCAGAGGTTGGGAAGCCTCATGGCTACTGCTTAAAGGGCCAGACCACCTAGGCGATAAGCTTGTTGACCTTTTTAAGGGGGATATCTACCAAGGGCTGCAATTAGAGAGATCACAGCAGTTTCTCCCTGGGGTCCTTCTTGGCTCTCCGATGGCTGATACTCTGGTGCCAAAGGGTGTACTCCTGTGGCGGATGACAAATGGAGTGGAAAAGGAAGGGGGAAACAGGTGGTCTCGGTGGAGAGATTGATTCCAGAGAGATTGATGCCTGCCCTCTCTTCTCCCAGGTAGAGTGGGCAGGTCTCTCTCTCTGGGGTAGGAAGGAGGACATCTGTCATCACAGTTGAGAACTCATGTCCCAGCTTCCAGAGAAAAAAACTCATGACCTAACATTATTCTGCCTATCCATCTCTATAGAAAAAGCCCTACCAACTGCCCCTGTAACCTCCCTCCCATGAATGATGTCACAAAAAAAGGATAGGTGCCCCCCCCAGGGGAAGACCATTCAGGTGTCTGCTCTGGCCGTGTCCCTCGCAGGCTTTGTGTTTTTCCTTAACAATAGGCGGTTGGATATAGAACACCACCAAAAACCTCTCCAAAAAAAAAAAAAAAAAAGAATAGAACCTCCACCAGATTACACACATAGAGAGGGAAGGGGACCTTCAGCGTGTAATACCACCACTTAGTCTTTTCAGGAACACCACAGAACAGCAGAAAACAGACTCATGCCCCATAGTGCAATGCACTGTGGGACCACAAACACATTCACTCATCACACTCACATTCACTCAGAGGTTATGCATTCCCTCCCCACATCAACCCAAAGATAAATAAGTCTGACTGCTGGTCCTGTAATCAAAGGAGAATGTTCACATCTTCTCTTCCACTCACTGAGTGGGCTGACTGATGGACTCTACAGACCAACCAGAAACAGATGAGTCCAGACTGCCGGTTCTGTGAGCAAAGGAGAGTGTAAGGCTACCCTTATCCACTCGCTGAGTGGACTGACTGATGGCTCTACAGATCCTCAGGGTTTACCAGATTACCAGAGTTGACCGTAGGTGATTCATCCAGGTCTGGAATAAGAGTCGGTCCAGAATGCTTGTTCTCCAGGGGGGCACCTCAGTTGAGAGATTCTATCAAACAAGTTGGGGTGTGCCTATCCCTCTATACTGCAGTGCTCATCCCAGGGGAGGGAGCACTCTGGGATCAGTGGCTCAAAGGGCCAGTCTGATTTTTGCTTCCCAGCCAAACCACCAAATGTGGAAAAACAGTGGGCCAATGGACAAAAAGCAACACTCTACAGAGATAGAAATACTCTTTATTGTTACTGCCAGTGGGCATGGAGGAGTTAACATTCTGAAGGGGTCCTCTTTGAGGGTTAAGCACAGTCTTTTGTATGGGAGTGTGGGGAAAGGAGGAACTCCAGCAGGCTAAGGATATGCTATTAAGAAGAAGCTCCAAGTTTACTTTAGGGAAGAAAGGGTTAGATAAGTAGGATGTCTGTCTTTTCAAGGCCTCAGGTGGCTTTTATCATTTCAGAGGGAGAGGAAGTAAATTCACAGAGGCCTAGGGAGTGTCAGCAGCTGCTTGCCTTGGGCTATTGTGAATTCTGGATGTCTCCACACTCTGAAGAGGAGTGGTCAGGAGAGACCTGGCACAGACAGGCCTCAGTAAGGCTGCCTGCATCACTTAGAGGGTAACATTGCTGCAATGTAACTAAGGCAGCATAAGGTGTTATGAGATAGATTAGCTGGAATATAGTTAAATGTGAAGGCAACACATGTTAAAAGAAAAAAAAAAAAAAACAGCCTACAGGCAACTGAACAAAGCCAATAGCATAACGAACATTTTCTTTGTTTTTTGCAGGAATGAGATACTGGTGGCAAATGTAGACAGTTGGATACACAATTTTGAACTTCCACACAAGTGTCATTGCTAAACATTAAGTGTTTTGGGGTATGCAGCATAATGAGACCTTTAGGAGATTTTAAAGATACAGGTCCCCAATTATACATATCTTTGTAGAAAATGTTTCTGTTAATATTTTGGAAAATAGTCAATTGTCAAATCTCTTCAAGGGGTTTACATACTGGTTGTAAACAGGACTTCAATATATATTAAACATGTTCACTATGCTGAAGACAAAAGCTAGTCAAATTTAACTCTTGAGCGAATTTTGTCTACATATTATATCCAATGCTTGGTGTAATTCACCTTGCAAAGGTTCATGATTAGCAAGTGTTAAAGAGGGTTGAATTGACCCTGATAAGCATACGATTATGATATAACATATGTCATTGAGTTAGCAGTCTATTTGGCAAACAGCAATGAACAAGTTCTCAGGAGTTGGTTCTTTTTCTTCTTTTAGCATTTCCTGAGCATAGTTAGCTATTGCTTCCATGTCACCCAGGTGCTAGGACTCGCTGTGGCTGGCCTGAGTTTTCTTTTCTTGGTCTTCCTCTTTTCCTGAATCTTAGTTGGAAGCTTGGTATCAGGCTTTGTGGTGTCAGATGCCACCTCATGATGTGCAGGTCATACACATGAGAGGGGATCCAAACCAGACCTATAGGAGTAAACACAGAGGCAAACCCTCTTCCCCAGGTTATTAGAGGAACTGGGTGGGCCTTGCCTGGTAGGATCTAGAAGCATTTTATAGAAAACTTCAGCCTGAGGGAGTTTTTGTGGGGCTGATGTTTGCTGCCAGGCTGTGCTCCATTGGTGCAATTTTGAATAAAAAGTCAAATTTAGACGATTCCATTTAAACACAACTAAAGAAAGCAATCTGGCAGAATGGGTAGAGGGGGGCCCCTAGATTCCCCTTTCTTTGTTTTAAAAATATGGAGAGGGTTTGTTTTATTAACAAACTCTAAACTAGTAAATTAGGTCAATTTAGACTGTGTTTTAGCAGCTAATACACCTAATAATGTGACCCATTGTTTTATGGCCACCCTAGATACTATTTGTCATATGTACTTTTTTCCATAAAATCTTTCTAATTACTTAAAATTCCCTCTCAGAACTTCTTCAACAAAACTTACATCTTTTGCAACAAGCTTTATTTCTTGATTATTTTTTCCCTTTTAATTTTTCTTCATTCTGGAATAATCCAGCCATCATACTTTAGGACAAACATTTTACCATACAAAACTCTATTGAAATGTTCTCTTTCTTTTTAACCTTTTCACCACAAATACATCTTTATACCTATTTCTTTTTTTCTATATATTTTTCCTACTTACTGTTTCCTTTCTACCTGGTTTCTCTCTCTCTCTCTCTCTTTTATAAATTTCCCTTTGGAGATAGTTGCTACCTTTGATGAATTAGATTAAAAAAATATTCTGTTTGTCATTTTAAGGATTACTTTAGGCTTGTCAAAGTCTATCTCTTTCTTGTTCTTTTGCCTAGCCTGGAAAATCTGACACCCTTTAGCTTGTAACTTTATATGTAGGACTTTACATATTTATCAGAATTTTTGAATTATTAAAGCAAAATTAACTTTTACTACATAGCAGCAGCTTACAGATATGTATTTTACAAACAAAAACTGTTTAACAAATTTCCCAATTTAGAGCAAGACATTAATATTGATAACAGTTTAAGATGTTAATTATTTGAAAAAAAATAACTTTTGAAAGGCATCAAACAAAGCAATTGACCATGAACAAAAAACTCCAAGCACCCTAGGGATGAGAAAGAGTTAACTCAGCACCAGTATTTGGCTTAATGGCTGTGTCACTGGACTCCCATGTAGTCGACCATGGTTCGAGTCCTGGACCCGGTGGCTTAAACTCACACTGGGTGTGTGTGCGTACATGCATAAGACCTCCTCGAGAGGAGAATGGAGAAGGGATTGTGGTGCGGCCATCCCCCCCGGGGGGGGGGGTGATTTTCCACTTTCTGTCTCTCTGTCTCTCTCTGTATTTCTGAGTAGTGCACCGCCCTATAGAATAAAACACTAAAAAAAGAGAGAGAAAGAGAGAAATGGTTAACTCAGTGTAGGTTGTTATTAAGACTACAAGGGCACCAGAGGCTGTCTTGTGTTTTTAAGTTTTAAGCAAGCCCATTTTTTTAGAGGTCCTGATAGCTAACTATTTACTAGGGAGACTTCTGGTAAACTTAAAGAAACATGCTCTTGGGTGATTAAATTAATGCCAGCACTTCCAGCTCTAGCATGAATGGAGTCATAAATTTTCAGTCGAGTTGTCTGGTTAGGGCTTTTATCAATTACTGAGTTGGACTGAGACAAGAGTGATGCCTCCTTTGATTTTGGGCTGAAGGCATGCCCAGTATCAGGTTTTCTGACACATCAGTAGAAGAGCGGTACTTGTTAGTCCAATTAAAGCCTTCACCACAGCGTTTACATTTTCAGGAAGGCTTCCTTTGTTTTTCCTTACAATCCTTGATGACATGTCCCTCTTTTCCACATCAATAGCATTTTCTATTTGTAGGTCTCAATACTGCAGCCAGCAATCCTTGTTTGTGGCTTTCAGTACCTACTATCTGACATGGCTTTATCATGTCTGGTAAAGAGGTGGTGGGATTGCCATAAACACCTTTCAATACCTCCTGCCAATCAACATTAGCATTCTGAAAGGCCAGTTGTTTCAACAGTGCCTCAGCTGCATCTGCATTCTCTACTTGCCTGTAAAAAGATCTTTGTATCCTGTCCATAAATATAACTAAGTTTCTTGTGGCCCTTGATGCACCTTAGCAAAAGAAAGGCATCCTCCAGAAGAATTAGGTATTTTCTTCCATGCACAGATGGCAATGGTGGCTATTTGCCCAAACTTCAAGTGGCAAGCAGAACTGTTGCTCATTAGTAGCATAATCACCAGTCCCTGACAACATTTCAGCAGTCACTTCTGGATTTCTTATTACATTATTGTCAGCCATCTGATGGCATCTGTCATCAAACTCTTGTCTCCAAACTGTATATTGGACAGGAGTAGTTACCATTTTTATCCACACTTTCCAGCCATTGTTTTTAAGCTCATAGCTTGTCGCTATGTTGTCTATCATCCCTATAATGTAAGGACTGCTGGTTCCATATTTAGTGATAGCTCGTTCCTTAATTCCTTAAGTATACTATGGAGTAAACATATGTGGCTTGTCCCCTTTTGCATATAACAGGACAGACAGAAAGTGTGGAAGTGTCCCCTTCTTGTAAAGCACTGCTTAGACATTTCTGTAAACATCCCTAGGGCAGTTTTTCCCTAGTCACTTTTTTAGATAAGGCCTTCAATGAGGGAGGAGGAGTAGAAGGACCAGTGGGGCAGTTGGATTAGGTTTGCTCTCTGCATTAGGTGTTAATAGCTCTTTCAGAGGGGGTTCAATGTTATCAGGTTTTCCAAATTGAAGCATGGCAATTCTGCATAGATGCCAGACATGCAATATATTTTTTTAATAGATCACAGATTAGTTTATTTTTAACACCCATCATGCCATGAATTCATAGGAAATAGGTTCCAGTAGCTCAGGCTCCTTTCCATTGGTTCTCACAAAGTGTGCTTCTCTGGGTGGAGCAGGCTGGCGCTTTAGTTGAACCCAGGTCCCTTTCTCTTTGGCTTCCTTCTTTTTCTGGTCATTTTCTTTCACATGTTTTAGGAAGCTATCTCTCCTCTTAAGATGCTTAATATGCTCAATACACACATTAATTTTCTTGGCAAGCATCTAGCCCTTAACTTGTTTGTTCACAACAATGCCAACAGCATGCTGGGTAACATTGTAGACTCTTCCAGTTTTGCCATGGTAACATTTGTGGAGCATTCCTTTTGAACAGTACCCATTCCCTTGATGTCTACAATATCACCTTTCTTGTAGATTCACATACATGTTGCCAAAGGAACCACTCCATGTTTTCTAAAAGGCCTAAAGAACATATATTGGGTGCCTCTCTTCTTCCCCTTTGTGTTCATCACTTTGATTAATTACTGAAAGATGGCGGTTCTGGCCAAAAGCAGCATGTAATATTTTTATAGGAGCAGGCAGCTCTTCATGTAAACAGATACCAATTTTTTCCCAATCAGTTAATTTCAAAGATCTGCCCTCAGTATACCAAGGGCAATAGGTATCAATTTCCATTAACATTTGTGAAATGGTTTTGGAGAGCACCCAGTGATTAGCCTGACTTAATACATACAATAGCTCCTCCTTGTGAGCAGTGTGAGTGGGAGATAGCCTGTTACCCCTCCTGATTCCTGGGACCTATGTAGAGATGAATGGTGTTGTAACCCTTCTCTGGTCTAGAATCAGTGGGTAGGCTGCTTGAGAAATGCTGCATGAGTGGGAGACGGTCTGTTACCCACACTAATTTCCTGGGATTTCTGAAGAGATGAACAGTGTACCTATTGCCCTTACTTGGATGAGAAATTAGTGTGTAGACTGAAAGACAACTACTTTGCTCACCTCCAGCTCTGAAAAGCACAGATCTCATCTGTTGCCTTTGGGATCAGGTGCCAACACAGTTGCCACAGTGCCATCTCATGAAGAGAATGGACTTTAAAAGTGCTCAGGAGTAGAAAAGCCTCAACAGGATTGTAAGTCTTGGTCTCATGTAACTCCTCAGTGCTTGTGTGAAGCAGCTAAATAGCCTGCAGTGGGACTAGAGGCCTGAGGACAGTGACTGAGCTGAGGCCAGTCTTGAGCCTGCAAAGGATGGGAAAGGAATGTTCCTGGTGCATTCCATGCAACTACCTCCCATGTGTGTGACCTCTAGCTGGTCAGAAATCTACAGAAGGAGGTTGACACTAAGAAAACCAGGTACAGATGTCCTGTGGGTTCTGTCCTTTCTGAGGTTGTAACTCTGGTCACCTTGTGGCAATATTCTGAACAGTGTTTGGATCTGAGCAACATACAGTCACTGAGTGAGAGTAGATTATAAATAAGAAGAAAATCTCTAAGGGTCAGACTTACAAAAACACTCACCTGGATTGTGTGCTAGAGCAAGGGTTTCTGAATTTCACAGTCTTGCTAAGGTAAGAACCTGCTGCTAGAAATGAAGATGATAAATGTGGGATTATTTTCATACATGAGGAGGTTTAGGAGGGCATGAGCTCCCAGAGTTAAATCCCTCACTTTCTGTCTCCTTGCAGTGACAGACCCACTCTGGGCCTTCATTTCAGCATCAGAATCTGCATCCCAGCTTAGGAATCTGTTTTACCATCTGAGTGTAGGTTTTCAGTGTGAACTGTGGGTTAACCAAGCTGGTGATGTGAGCAAGTGCAAATGTATGCTTTTATTCACTTTTTAAAAACAAATTTGCCTTCAGGCCCCTGTGCTCACTGGGCAAAAAAACAGAGATTGGTAAAGGGAGAAATCACCCCCTCAGGGGATAACACATTGCCATGTGGAAATCCCATATCTTCCATTTTTCTCTTGAGATTTTGGGCACACATGCACACAGATTCAGTGTGACTTTCTAGCTGCTGGGTCCAGGGCTTGAACCTCAGTCAGTCATGTGTAAATATAGCACCATAATTACAATGCTGCCTGCTAGCCCACACTTTTGATTCTAGTATACAATATTGCTACCACAAACTATAACTTTTTTATTTTGAACTAAATGGAATATCTGTAAAGCAAACTTACAAGGAAAAAGTGTTTATTAATCTCACAAAAGCTTTCTCTGATGTAAACTCTTTCATAGCAAGTTACATGAATTATAACCCTTTTACTAGTATAAAGACCCTCACTTTATTAGGGTCAGAGGATGTGTTATTATCGCCACCTGGCCATGCTGCCAGTGGGTCTGACTGCTCATCCCAGTGTCTGACCCTTAACTGATGCTAGCTCTGAAACCCATAAACTACATTTTCCTTATATTTTTGCTTTATAGTTCTTTTGGTCTTGACAGAGTTTACAATGGACAAAGGTAACAGAGGAGCATCTTCTGAAGATGGGAGAAGAAACGGGTTTGGAGGAAAAGTGCATTAGCAGAAGATGTCCAAAGTAAGATCCTGGCAGAGATCTTAGTCCATTTAACAGAATGTGTCATGAGCCCAAGGGACCTTTTACTCTTATATACATATATGGCAATCTACCTACCTACCTACCTACACACACACACACACACACACACACACACATTTATAGCAATTTAATTTTATATCCACATTTTATACAGCACCTAATTTTATTCCCATTTGGCATGTGTTTATATTTGTGGATGAAAATTAGTAGATTGAGAAATGAGGTATGAGGAAGTCCTGGCCATGCTGCCCACATTTCCATCCCAAATCCCTGCACCCTGGAGGACATGTCTCTCTCTCTCCTGGTCCAGAGAGTCCTGGTCTGAGCGGAGCTTCTGTTCTGAAGACAGGGGTTGATTACATTGGTCACAGAGGCTGAAATTCCCTGTACCCTGTGTGAACTGTGTCCATGAAGACAAAGCAGGAAGGTTCCTCTTAGTACACAAAGACACTGCTCTGGAAAGCCTGAGGCATGTTCTGCTAAGATGCAGACATTCTCTATCCAGGGCTAGATCTGCAGAGTCAGGAATGTGCCCTGTGCAAGTGTATGGGCAAGAAGCTGTCACTCAGGCTCTACTCTGTCAGGTGTCTGATTCTTCTGTCAATAAGGCTCCACAGGGGCCAGGTCACTGTGTAATCAGGTGTGTAGGAGCAAGACTCTGCGAACTGTTGAATTGGGGTCACTGTAGCGAGGCTCTGAGCTCTGCCTAGTCCTATGTGCTGTTTGGCGAAGGTTGTGCAGTCAACAGTCACCTGGGTCCTCATTTTCTCTATTTCTGGCCTTTCTTCTAATGGCTTTGCTGTGGAGGGGCCTCCTGTCTCAAACTCTGTCACCCTGTGACCTGCACTGGCTGAGAGCACAGGAAGGACTTAGTGACACCCTGTAGGTTGAGAAATTATGAATGTAAGTCCTAAATCTCCAGGGTTTGGAAGTGGGTATGTTAATAGAAACTGGGCATAACTGGCTGTTGCAGGACCAGGCTACTTTGTGTTCAAAAAAAGTCTCCAGTCTCAAATCTGTAGCTGGCACAGCTAAGCCCTCGTCACCTCCAGCCCTGGGTAGGAGTTCAGTAGCAGCAGGACCCCCTTTTCCTGACATGTCCCTGTATGGAGAATTATGCCAACTAGAGCCTTCTCTGGCCAACCCAGCATCTTCCTCAATCATGTGGTATGGACAAGAAAGTCACTGAGATATCTCTACAGGGGGTCATGAGCTTTCTGCGGAGGAGCATCTGTGGTCTGTGGCTCCATATTCTCAGGGGGCCAGTTTTATACTGAGTTTTCTAAATAATGGGAAGCAGGGCCACAAACTTAGGAACCTGTTCTCTTTATAAGGCAGGAAATAAAACCTACATTTCTAGTTCACACCTGGTACTTTCTAATACCACTTTCCTCTCCTAAGTTCAGAACATTATGCATTAAATGTCTCCCCCATTACTTTATAAACAGACACAATATTTTAATAGTCATTTTTCGAGTGAGCACTAAGTACTTCTGACCTGACTTCAACCTACCTTTTTATGTTTCCTAATTTTCTGGGCTTCAGAACTGCTTGAGGCTGACTCATGAGATTCACAAAGGCCGTGTCTCTCAGAGTATGGAGTGACTATCAGCCCCTAGTCATCTCCTCTATAAAAACTTGAACTGTGGGATGGGGCCTTTAAGGAAAGCAGCTGATTTTTTGGAACTAGAAGGGGTTCCTGGTGTACCTTTTACCTGAAAAGCTAACCCTCTGGGATAATTATATCTTCTTTTCCCAGTCTTATTTTTCATTTCTTTCAGAGAGAGTGGTGGTAAGCCAACCTGATGTTGGTGTTGAGTGGACAAGACAGAAATGATTTCTGCCCTCTAGATTCTCTCAGCCTACTGAAGGGAGAAAAATGACTCTAAATGACAAGGAAACCCACACAAGTGTGGTTGCAAAATGTACATCAGGTGCACAGGGGGAAAAATTGTGGTTTCTCCAGAGCAAGGTCACTGGACACTTCAGTGAACAGGGTGGGGTAGGGGATGTTCCACATGATAGGATGTCCAAACTTGGCAATTGAGTCAGATGTGTCTGTCAGTTAAGTCAGTTTTCCTCCCTGTAAATTGTAATTCAGAGTCTGTGTCTGACCTGTAGTAGATAAAAGGGGGCATCACCTAACAAGAAGGGTGTTGTTTGGCTGTTGGATGCTTCTCCAGAGCACAGACACACACTGGGTTTGTCATCTTGAAGATATTTCTAATGACTGAAATAATCTACCTTTTAGTTGTACAGGTGCTCCAGAGTTTCTATTTTTTTTTTTCTCTTTTTTTTTTATTATTATCCATTTTTTGTTACATTGAATTACATATAACTTTACAGTGTATTACATTGCTTTTTCAAAAGGGAATGCCATGCATGTCATTCAGTACAGAGACATTAATCTCCCCACTTCAACATTCAATATCTTTCCTATGTATCCCCCAATCATTATTATTATTATTCTAATTATTTTTTATGATAAACATGATTTTTTTTTTTCTCCAATTATCAGATCATAAAGTTCCCAACAAGAGGGAACGTAGACTCCACTCAGGGCTGGACCAAGAGTGGGTCTCGTGCAGCCCCGCAAATGTAGGTGAATCTCCATGGAACACAGTTTCAGGAACGCGGCTCAGGGAAGCAGAGAGGGCCATCAGCTGATGCAGCACGCGAGGCAGACCCCGGCCACGGCTCGCGGGGCAGGCCCCGGCCACGGCACGCGGGGCAGACCCCGGCCACGGCTCGCGGGGTCAGAGCCCCGGCCATGGCTCGCGGGGCAGACCCCGGCCACGGCTCGCGGGGCAGACCCCGGCCACGGCACGCAGGGTCAGAGCCCCGGCCACGGCACGAGGGGGCAGGCCCCGGCCACGGCTCGCGGGGCAGACCCCGGCCACGGCACGCAGGGTCAGAGCCCTGGCCACGGCACGAGGGGGCAGGCCCCGGCCACGGCACGCGGGGGCAGAGCCCGGGCCACGGCACACGGGGCAGGCCCAGGCCACGGCTCGCGGGGCAGGCCCCGGCCACGGCACGCGGGGGCAGAGCCCGGGCCACGGCACACGGGGCAGGCCCAGGCCACGGCTCGCGGGGCAGGCCCCGGCCACGGCACGCGGGGGCAGAGCCCGGGCCACGGCACACGGGGCAGGCCCAGGCCACGGCTCGCGGGGCAGGCCCCGGCCACGGCACGCGGGGGCAGAGCCCGGGCCACGGCACACGGGGCAGACCCCGGCCACGGCTCGCGGGGCTGACCCCGGCCACGGCACGCGGGGCTGGCCCCGGCCACAGCTCGCGGGGCAGACTCCGGCCACGGCACGCAGGGTCAGAGCCCTGGCCACGGCACGAGGGGGCAGGCCCCGGCCACGGCACGCGGGGGCAGAGCCCGGGCCACGGCACACGGGGCAGGCCCAGGCCACGGCTCGCGGGGCAGGCCCCGGCCACGGCACGCGGGGGCAGAGCCCGGGCCACGGCACACGGGGCAGGCCCAGGCCACGGCTCACGGGGCAGGCCCCGGCCATGGCTCGCGGGGCTGACCCCGGCCACGGCTCGCGGGGCAGACCACGGCCACGGCTCGCGGGGGCAAACCCCGGCCACGGCACGCAGTGTCAGAGCCCCGGCCACGGCACGCGGGGGCAGGCCCCGGCCACGGCACGCGGGGCAGGCCCCGGCCACGGCTCGCGGGGCAGACCCCGGCCACGGCACGCAGGGTCAGAGCCCCGGTCACGGCACGAGGGGGCAGGCCCCGGCCACGGCACGCGGGGGCAGAGCCCGGGCCACGGCACACGGGGCAGGCCCAGGCCACGGCTCGCAGGGTCAGAGCCCTGGCCACGGCACGCGGGGGCAGGCCCCGGCCACGGCACGCGGGGGCAGAGCCCGGGCCACGGCACACGGGGCAGGCCCAGGCCACGGCTCGCGGGGCAGGCCCCGGCCACGGCACGCAGGGGCAGAGCCCGGGCCACGGCACACGGGGCAGGCCCAGGCCACGGCTCGCGGGGCAGACCCCGGCCACGGCTCGCGGGGCTGACCCCGGCCACGGCACGTGGGGCTGGCCCCGGCCACGGCTCGCGGGGCAGACCCCGGCCACGGCTCGCAGGGTCAGAGCCCCGGCCACGGCACGCGGGGGCAGGCCCCGGCCACGGCACGCGGGGCAGGCCCCGGCCACGGCTCGCGGGGCAGACCCCGGCCACGGCTCGTGGGGCAGACCCCGGCCACGGCACGCGGGGGCAGAGCCCCGGCCATGGCACGCGGGGCAGAGCCCCAATCGGGTCGGAACTTCAGAAGGGCACGTGGAGCGGAGGCCCCGCGCCCTGACCCCGCGCCCCAGCACGTGGAGTGGAGCCCCCGCGCCCGCCTCCCCAACCCCATGCGCCGGCACGCGGAGCGGAGCCCCCGACTGCCGCCCCTGGACGTTTAATTGTATCTAGTACTTCTTGCATATTATTCTCAAAGTTTTGGGCCATTATCTCAGTCTTTATGGTGGACCTTTCTAGGCCAGCCATTTTCTCTTCTACATTAGAGATTCCATTTTCTGAATGATCTAGTCTGCTTTTAATACTTTCAAGGAAGATTTTGACTTCTTGTATTATATCCTTCATCTCTAACAGCTCCATCTGATTCTTTTGTAAAGTGTGAAACTCCTCTTTTAGATCTTGCATGAATTTCCTCACCTCCTAGAACTCTTCAACTCTTTTCTCCTTCCCCTTCAGCAGATCCTTGTCTCTCTTCTCTTTGCTCTCTGTTAGCTTTGCCATTATGAGTGGTCTGAATTGTTTATCAGACATTTCCATGAATTCCCTTGAACTGTGTGTGGATGAAGAGGAGCTATCCGTTTCAATTGGAGGAGAGGCATTTTCCTGCTTCTCCATATTTCTTGTGGTCCTGCAGCGATTTCTGGTCATCTGGTGGATGGTCGGTTTCTTCCCGAAATTTTGAAGATTAATACGAGGGTTGGGAAGTGTGCAGAAAAGGAAGCAGAAAGAGGGAAACAATACCAACAACAACAAAAAACAGACAAGAAACAGAGAAAAAGAAGAGAAAAACTTTGGAATAAATCTAAAAAACAAAAATTAATATTCAAAAAATTTCAATAAAAATCAAAAATTAGAAAACCGCGCGGCGCGCTAGCGCGCCGGGCGAAATGTCTACATCTCAGGAGCCATGGAGCAGACTGTCTCTTGAAGAAGGGCTGTTCTGGGAGGAGGAGAGGGGATTATTAACAAAACAAAGGCCTAGGAGGGAGGGGCCAAAGGGCCCTGTAAGACGCCTCACCTTAAAAAATTCTAAAAAGCAAAAATTAAAAAAAAGACAGACAGACAGAGAGAGAGAGAGAGAGAGAGAGAGAGTGAGAGGTAGAGAGAGACCAAGATTGATTCAGAGACAGGAGATATGAAAGGGGTTTTCCTACCATGTGGGATTTTGTATGCTGGAGGCCCAGTTAGGAGTGGGACCTCTTCCTTCCTCCCAGCATGTCTACATCTCAGGAGCCATGGAGCAGACTGTCTCTTGAAGAAGGGCTGTTCTGGGAGGAGCAGAGGGGATTATTAACAAAACAAAGGCCTAGGAGGGAGGGGCCAAAGGGCCCTGTAAGACGCCTCACCTTAAAAAATTCTAAAAAGCAAAAATTAAAAAAAAGACAGACAGACAGAGAGAGAGAGAGAGAGAGAGAGAGAGAGTGAGAGGTAGAGAGAGACCAAGATTGATTCAGAGACAGGAGATATGAAAGGGGTTTTCCTACCATGTGGGATTTTGTATGCTGGAGGCCCAGTTAGGAGTGGGACCTCTTCCTTCCTCCCAGCATGTCTACATCTCAGGAGCCATGGAGCAGACTGTCTCTTGAAGAAGGGCTGTTCTGGGAGGAGGAGAGGGGATTATTAACAAAACAAAGGCCTAGGAGGGAGGGGCCAAAGGGCCCTGTAAGACGCCTCACCTTAAAAAATTCTAAAAAGCAAAAATTAAAAAAAAGACAGACAGACAGAGAGAGAGAGAGAGAGAGAGAGAGAGAGTGAGAGGTAGAGAGAGACCAAGATTGATTCAGAGACAGGAGATATGAAAGGGGTTTTCCTACCATGTGGGATTTTGTATGCTGGAGGCCCAGTTAGGAGTGGGACCTCTTCCTTCCTCCCAGCATGTCTACATCTCAGGAGCCATGGAGCAGACTGTCTCTTGAAGAAGGGCTGTTCTGGGAGGAGGAGAGGGGATTATTAACAAAACAAAGGCCTAGGAGGGAGGGGCCAAAGGGCCCTGTAAGACGCCTCACCTTAAAAAATTCTAAAAAGCAAAAATTAAAAAAAAGACAGACAGACAGAGAGAGAGAGAGAGAGAGAGAGAGAGTGAGAGGTAGAGAGAGACCAAGATTGATTCAGAGACAGGAGATATGAAAGGGGTTTTCCTACCATGTGGGATTTTGTATGCTGGAGGCCCAGTTAGGAGTGGGACCTCTTCCTTCCTCCCAGCATGTCTACATCTCAGGAGCCATGGAGCAGACTGTCTCTTGAAGAAGGGCTGTTCTGGGAGGAGGAGAGGGGATTATTAACAAAACAAAGGCCTAGGAGGGAGGGGCCAAAGGGCCCTGTAAGACGCCTCACCTTAAAAAATTCTAAAAAGCAAAAATTAAAAAAAAGACAGACAGACAGAGAGAGAGAGAGAGAGAGAGAGAGAGTGAGAGGTAGAGAGAGACCAAGATTGATTCAGAGACAGGAGATATGAAAGGGGTTTTCCTACCATGTGGGATTTTGTATGCTGGAGGCCCAGTTAGGAGTGGGACCTCTTCCTTCCTCCCAGCATGTCTACATCTCAGGAGCCATGGAGCAGACTGTCTCTTGAAGAAGGGCTGTTCTGGGAGGAGGAGAGGGGATTATTAACAAAACAAAGGCCTAGGAGGGAGGGGCCAAAGGGCCCTGTAAGACGCCTCACCTTAAAAAATTCTAAAAAGCAAAAATTAAAAAAAAGACAGACAGACAGAGAGAGAGAGAGAGAGAGAGTGAGAGGTAGAGAGAGACCAAGATTGATTCAGAGACAGGAGATATGAAAGGGGTTTTCCTACCATGTGGGATTTTGTATGCTGGAGGCCCAGTTAGGAGTGGGACCTCTTCCTTCCTCCCAGCATGTCTACATCTCAGGAGCCATGGAGCAGACTGTCTCTTGAAGAAGGGCTGTTCATGTGGGATTTTGTATGCTGGAGACCCAGTTAGGAGTGGGACCTCTTCCTTCCTCCCAGCATGTCTACATCTCAGGAGCCATGGAGCAGACTCCAGAGTTTCTATTTTTTCATGGTTCAGTCCCAGTAGACTGTGTGTTTCTAGAAGTTTTTCCACACCATCAGTATTATCCAATTTATTGATGCACACTTAAAGAGTTCTTTATTTGTGAGGCATACCATTCTTTCACCTACACTTTACTGTTATTATGCAGAAACCCTATTGATGTGGCAGTAAAGTGTGGAGGCAGGGACAGTGTCCGGTGACCTATGATATCACTTTTTTTTCAGATTCCTATGTCCCTGGACTATGGGATTCCTAAGTATATGGCCTTAAACCTTCCTTAGTTAGGAAGCAAGGAAGGAAGGAAGGAAGGAAGGAAGGAAGGAAGGAAGGAAGGCTAGAGGGGATGCAATTGGATATCTCCCTTGCTTCAGGAGGTTTAGATCTGCAGTATGTTATGCATCAATAGTAGCAACAGCTTTTCCAGGTTCTGCAGTCATCTTAACAAAATTGTAGAGACATCCAGCACACTGTATTGAAAAAAATTAAAAAACACAAAAAAGTTGTTACTGTTGCAGTATCTGGCACTATTTTTTTAAAAAATTAACTTCTGAATCATCATCTGAAAAAAAACAACATTCTAGAACAATGCTATTAAAAACAGCTCTGGTAAAGCACGGTCACCACTACATATCATGAAGCAGGTACATGGAATTTTACATTCACAGAGGTATGATACAGTGCTGTTCTACATCTATAATATTAGAGGATATGATTACAAAGGCATAATTTGAGACTTGATTCTACTATTCCAGCAGAGGGCCCAAGGATGATATGACACAAAGCTCTGTAAAGAAATCCTCAATAGGATTCCTTTCATTAGTGGCACAGTTCACTGCTCTTTATGAATATCAGCTAAAAACCATTTTAAAAAAAGAAAAGAAATAAAAAATGTTCATCCAAAAATACCACCAACAAACCATTGGATTCATACAAAGATGACCAAGCAGAGGCTAGCAAGACTCAACCTAACAAGCATTTTACCAAATCTGTAATGTTTGAATGGTGAGTGCTCCATGGAACAAAGGAGATGCCAAGTAGTGATTTCAAGCTTCGAACCACAACCAAAACACGGAATCATTTCAAGTAGAAGCAGGAGTCACATTGCTCACTTGGATATATTCAAGAATGCTGACATCAATATTGATTCATCTGCTCACTCATCCAGGAAGGAGGGGAGATCAGTTAATACTGTACTGTGATTGTGCTCAACTCCATCACTATGTTATAAAAATAGCAAGTTGCCAAAATAAATATCAAATGTTTCAAATATTCTGTCACTTTTGGGGACTGACAGGTAGCATGCCGATTAAGGCATTGGATTCACTCATGGCCAGCTGTCATTTGAGTCCCTGAGTAAAGTGGCCTGAAAATCATACTGGGCATGTGTGTGTGAGTGCCCAAAATCCTAAGAGGAGAATGGATTATGGCATGGCCAACCCTCTTAGGGTGTGATTTCTCACTTTTCTTCTTTCTTTCTCTCTCATGTGTGACCACACACCCTATGATGAAAATCAACAACAAACAAACAAAAAATAAAAGTCATGGGATAAACAGAGGCCATCCTGTGAGTGGCAGAGATGGGACTTATCCCCACCTGAAATGTTCCCTGGTATCTGACTGTGGGAGGCATCTCCAGGGAATTTTACAACTTGTATGCTGAAAACATAATGAACATAATGTGGACCCTGCCTGGGCATATGTTTAGGGAGTACAAATCAGGACATATAAGAAGGTCCATCAGGGCCAAGAGCCAACCAGGCTTCTGAGACTCTAAAAGTGCTTCCTTAACCCCCACAAATGAGGATCCTTCCTTCTAACATTAGTGCCATTCTCAGCTGTCATTTCCATCTGCATAGAAGGTCAAGAAGATAGTTAGGCCAGAGTCCAAAAGGTAAATAGTTCTAATAGAGGTTTATTTGGTGATAGTGGGAGTGAGGTTAAAAGAAATATAAGTGTTCTAAGGATTATAATTGCATAATTATAAACATCATTTCAGGCCAGAAGCTAGCATGTAGATTTAGGAAGCTGGATCCCACATAGTCAATTCTGTGGGTCAAGTCTTGGACATGGCCAGTTGAAAATCACTTTTGGCATGTGTGCATGTATGCCTCAAATCCTGAGATTTTGGAGAATGGAATAGAAGAAATTGTGCAATGGTCATGCCCCTGGGAGATGTTTTCTCACTTTATTTATCTCTCTCTAAATCTCCCTCTTCTTTTTCTCTCCAGTAAAGGCACAAGTTCTTAAAAATATCTTTTCTTTTCATTTTTGTAGTTATTACTCTTATTTATAGTTCATTTGTTGGTTGCAGTCATGTTTGGCTCTGATATTGCACAGGAATTCATGCTGGAGAGAACTAACAAGTTTTTTTGATGAAGGACAGCAGAAGCCAAAGTTGCCAGAAGCCTCTGGCAGCAGTATCCTTCCCACATTGACTCTTAAAGGGCCCTTTTGTGGCCATGGCCCATTGAATACTCCAGGAGAGAGATGGCCCCACAATAGTTGAGGTCCAAGTGAGCCCAGCTCTGCTCCAGCTGGTAGGGCAGAGAGGTTTTGCAGGGACAGAGTCACACTTTAAACACTTGGAGTGTTACAGGCAGGGCTGTTGACATCTAGGGCCTCATCACCCTGAGAACTTTTATAAAGCAAAATCAGTCCCCCTGCCTATAGAGGAGAACTAGAAAAAAAATTGGAAAAAAACCCCCGAAATTTTGCCACCGAGTGTCATAGAGTTTGATACCTGGGTGTTCTTGTGTGATTGACCCACACTGGCCAGTTTGCTTCTTGTAGTGGAGGGGCAGGCACTGTACGCTGTTGGCCTGCCCTGGTACCCAATTCCCAGACCAGGAGAGCAACCATGATGGCTTCCCCATGTGTCTACAGGGCTGATCACTGATGCCTGGGCAGATTTTTTGTTGCTCATCTCCTTCCTCACTATAAGGAAAACACACCCCAACCATGCCATAAAGGGGCTTTGTCCCTATTATATGTAAGTGGAGCTTCTCCACTAGTTGCTGGTGGTATGAATACGCCAAACAAGGCACTGTCAGTCTACATTGGAGTTCCCATCCACAAACCAGAAAGCTTGTTGTCATTTGAGAGCTTTTATAGGCACAGTCATATGATGAGTCATGATCATTTTGCCAATACCACTGGGGATCCCATGTTTCCCAAGACCATTCTGGGCTCAAACATTTACTAAGACTTACAGAACACATGAAACCTGTCTAATTCACGATCACAGGCTGTTACAGTGAAAGGATCCTCATGAAGATCAGCAAAGGGAAAGGTGCTTAGGCTGAAGTCCAGAAAAAGCCAGAGCAATTTTTTATCTATCAACTTCCAGTGTAGCTACACAGACACATGTTAAATTCTTCTAGCAACAGTGTGTGATGTATTGCCAACTCAGGAAGGTCACTCAAGCCTTGGTGTCAGTATTTTTATTGAGTGATATCTGGTATTGGGGTAAGATAACTCCATGGCTCATGCAATGTTTGTGATTGTCTCTAGGCCCCAGAACTCAAATAGCGACACTGAGGCCTGGCACCTCAGGCATAAGAAAACACAATCAGGGAGGATATTCTAAGGACTCAGAGTAGTCTTCCCAGAACTAAGCTTCTAGGATAGACCTTTGGAATTTGCTGGTTCTCATATTCTGGACTGCTAAGTTAAGCCTTTATCATACAGTATTGTACAAGGGAGTGGGTCACTTGGGGATCCCCTTAAAATTTTGCTTACTATGTTCTGAAACTACTTGATCAGAAATGTGCCATATTTTTTCCATGATTCATGGAGAGCAAAAAATTTTTCTTCCTGTGTATGTGCAGCCTCACTCCCAGCTCACCATCACAGAGAAACACTGATCAGCAGATACGTCACACTACCCATATGCATATTCTTCATAAATTATTTTACTAAACATATGTTGATGAAAATAAAAACAATTTTATTTTGGTTTTAGTTTTTTTTGTCTTTGTTATAGGATGTATGTGTGGAAGAGAGAGAAAGAGTGAAAAGGGTAAAGTGAAAAATCACCCCCCCACACATAGGGGACCTTTTCACAATCCCTTCTTCTTCATTCTCCTCTTGGGAGTTTGTGCACACATGCCAAGCATATTTTCCAAGCTGCTAGGTCTGCGACTTGAACCCTGCACTCTTCCATGACAGATCCAGCTTCCTTATCCACCATGCCACCTGGCTGAGTCAAAAAGTAACATTTTTAAATCTTATTTATTTGTATGTTCCATGGGCAAGGAAAACTGAGATACAGAGAAAGATACAGACCACACTCACACCAAGATCTTGATGCCATGATTCACCCCTAGCCCCAACCAGCCCCATATGAGGGGTACACATAAACCCAGTGTGCTCAGCTGTATCTAAAACACTGCCATTTACTTATTGAAAGACATTTTAGTGTGGTTTGAGTATACTATCAAATAAAGAATATTTTTACTATCAAATAAAAAGCATTTTATATACTTTGTAAATGATTTGTGAAATCAAATGCTTTTGAAAATCAGTGTGTTGAGGTTTAGTATCAAGTTAAATTTTACCTTTGAATACTTCTTTAAAGAATTATTTATTTAATTTTAATTATTATGTTTTTTTTTAATTATTTTTAAATTTGACCTAAAAGAGTGAGAGAGAAAAAGCAAGCCACCAGGTTTGGGACCTGAATTACAGTTAGCCATGTGGAAGTCCAGTGCCTTAACCACCATCCTGCATGCTGGCTCTTTAATTCTTCATGATCTAAGTCAGACTAAGTTATATTTTATAATTACCTTCAGTCAACTGTTCAAAATTACACAAAAGAGTGAAGAGAGAAAGAAGAGAGAAATAAATAAAGAAAAACAAGATAAATTAAAGGGAAACAAAGGAAATATTTCAGGAACCATGCCCAAACCCAAGAAACTAGGTCAGTCCAGGGATGCCTTCCAAGGCTTCTTTTTCTGCCTAAGGATCCTCGAGCCTTCTGAAGGAGACATAGGGACTTGTGAGATCCACCCAATGATGGAAACACTTACAGAATCATGGCAAGATCAGGTATTCTACCCAAACCTCCCTGGCCTCCCAGGGCTTTGCTGATCTTCTGCTGGGGTACAGCCCCACTTCTGTGCAGCCACAGCAGGAGGAGGAACAGAGATCATGCTCAAGGGACTTGCAGGGACCCTCCTGGGTAGTCTTTGATAGCAGGCACCATTGAAAATTATTGACTCAGAATACAGTTAATTTTTTGTTTGTTTTTAAGTTTTGCTGGAGATAGCCAGAGAGAGAGAGAGAGAGAAAGAGAGAGAGAGAGAGAGAGAGAGAGAGAGAGAGAGAGAGAGAGAGAGAGAGAGAATGAGAAAGAACCCATTAAGGGTTATGGGCAAGTTACAATCCCTTTGAAATCTTTCTATTTGAACTATTTTTGATATGCATGAACACATGTGCAGTACATTTTTTAAAAAGGCCAGTCAGGGACTTGAACCATGTAGTTGACAATGTGGGATCCAGCACCCTCATCATGCCACCTGCTAGCTCGGCTTTTTTTTTGTTTGTTTTTTCAGGAGAAACATTGTGTGTCCCCACTTAATATATACTGAGTGTCCTCACTGCATGACTGAAACTTATTGACTAAAGGTCATAGAAACACAAAAAAAGGTTGTGAATACCAGATATAGTGTGGAAAGAGGGTGAGAGAAAGAGTAGAGTCTGAGGAAGGACATTTAGAAGAAAAAGAGAGGCAAAGCATTAATGGGACAAATAAGTGAGGTATTATCTGTTGAAAATAACTTTATAGTATTATCAACTTGACGAGGGAGAAATATACAGATGTTGGAATATTCACTTTGCAAGCTAAATAACGTGATTGAATGTATAAAAGAACTCGAAATAAAACAAAAATAGTTTCCAAATGGCCAGCAGGTGGTGTGGTGGTTCAGCATGACCCATTATGATGTGAGGTTTCAACGTGGCAGCTTATAAATCACACTGAGCACATGTATGTGTGTGTGTGAGGGAGAAAGAAAGAGAGCATGTGTGCGTGTGTGTGTGTGTGTGTGTAAGTATGTGTGTGTGTGTGTGTGTGTGTGTGTGTGTGTCTGTGTGCTCAAAATCCTTAGGGGAGAAGAGAGTAGATGGGATTGTGATAAGACTAGGCTCTGAGGGGTGATTTCTCACTTTCCCTCTCTCTGTTTCTGTTTATTTGTTGAGAATGTGTGCATTATGGCAAACTCCCACAAAACAAAAACAAAAACAAGAACACAAGACTGCTTCAAAGTTTATTTTTTTCATAAGTAAAAGAGACAAAAGTAGGAATAGAGAGATCCATAGAGAAACAGGCACTCCCAAAGACTCTCAACACATTATCTACCCCCAGCTGCATCCAGCCCCACATTGTGGGTACAAATATGCCCAGCACACTCAGGGAAGTCTCAAGATGTAAACTCTAAACCTTCCCATGTAAGTTACCTTGCAGTGTGTCATGATTTATCACTTCATTTGTTATTTTTTGCCTCATAGAAAATGGTCATTCTAACTAGGGTAAAGTGAAACCTCATTGTAACTTGGATTTATATTTTGTTGGTAATCAGTGATAATGAGTATTTTTTCACATACTTGGCCATTGTATGTCTTCTTTAGAAATGTTCACTCATGTCTTGATTTAATTCTGTAATCAGGATTTTGTTTTGTTTTCTTTTGCTTTTGGTTTTATCGATTTTCTTATTTTTTTCTCTATTTTTTTTTTGGAGAAGTTTTTGCTATATAGCGCGTGCACTCACCAGAAAGACAGAGAGAGACAGAGAGATAGAAAGCGAGAAATCACCCCCTGGGGGGATGGCCACGCCGCAATCCCTTCTCCTCCACTCTCCTCTTGGGAACTTGGGCACGCACGCACACGCGTCTGGTGTGAGTTTAAGCCACCGGGTCTGGGACTCGAACCGCACTTGGCTACATAGGAGTTCAGCAACATAGCCGTTATGCTAACTGCTGGTCCCTATTGACTTTCCTATATACTCTGAATATTAATCCTTCACTAGGTGAATAGATTGAAAATACATTCACCCTCTCCTGAAGCATGTCTCTTCACCTTGTTGATTATTTGCTATGCAGAATCATTTTAGTTTCCTATAATATCAGGTGTAGTTTTTTGCTTTCATTGCCTCTGATTTTCAGGTCTTCTTTTAAAAATTTGTGCCCAGAACAATACCTGAGGTATTTCTTCTATTTTTTTTTTTTTGCCTGTAGTCTTATTTTATGTCTTACACTTAAGTTTTTTTTAACATGCATTATTTACCTATTTATTTATTTTTACATTTTTCCACAAATATTTACTTTACTTATCAAAAAATTTTAACTCATACTCCATAGTTCTTGACAGTTAATAAACAACTTTCAAAAGTTTTTTAAAATACTGAATTTTAAAGATAGTGTTCAAAATATTTCTTATAATTTTGTATAATTTTGTTTGTGACTCTATAACAACAGAAACAGTATGGTTTTAAATATTTTTGAGAAAATATTTACATGTCAACTACTCAAATTGTTGAAAAGCAAGTGCCCAGCCTACTAGTCACACATAAACCTTCTCAATTCAGCCCTGCCCAAGTATTCTGTGATATACCATCTGCTAGCAAAGATCTCTTTTTCTTTCTTCAAAGTCTTTCTCAAAAATATCCTCTGGTGTGGTTGCCCTTTTGCAATCTCTGCTGATTCCAATGCTGGGCTGGAAAAGTCTCAGTTATTTTATGTTATAAATTCTTTCATATATCTTCTCTAATCCTCTCAGGCAGAACTACTTATGGGGCCAGGTCATCTTTCTAAGAGCTTCTTTTGGCTTACTTGAGATCCACCTTTGTACCATAGTTTTCTTATTGATCTTCTGAAATGACATTCCAGTCAAAATCCTGTCCAATAATGAGTATTTCCCATTTCTGAATCAATGCAACAAGCATTATTGAACTTAGGCAAATAACACTTCTGCCACAAAATAAGAATATTCCCAAATATTTTCCAATTCCACAGGGGTCAGGAAGGATGAAAAATTTGTTTCCATTTAAAGAAACAAACAAGAAAAATATTTTAACATGTTGCTGAACCTACCAACAATTCAAAAGAAAGTAAACTGTTTAAGGTGCACGGCGGCAGCGGCGGCGGCGGCGAGGGGGCAGCCGAGCCCGCTCCTTTGCGCCACCCGCACCAGCGGCGGTGGCGGCAGCAGCAAGGGGGCGGCCGAGCCCGCCCCCTCGGCAGCGGCGGCGAGGGGGCGGCCGAGCCCGCCCCTTCGCGCCCCCCGCACCATCACGCGCGCAGTCGCGGCAGCGGCGAGGGGGCGGACTCTCCTCTGCTTTCGTGTGCGGTGGCCCGGACTGCCCGGCTCCCACTGCCTCTCCAGCACGGGGTCTGTCCCGTGCTTGGCGCCGACGCGGGCCGGTGGCACCAAAAGGCCGAGGTCGCCATCCTTTCTGTCTCTGGCCAGGCGGGCGAGTGGGAGATGGCAATGGGTCCCGGGCACATTCGCGTGCTCCGGGCTGGCGTGTGGCCGTTGGGCCTGTGCATGGCTGCCGGGCCGGCGCAAGGCCGCCGGACCTGCGAGTGGCTGATGGGCGCACGCGTGGCCCCTGGACTTGCGAGTGGCCACCGAGTCTGAGTGTGGCTGCCGGGCTTGCACCTATGCATGGCCACCGGGCCTGCTCCCGGCCACCAGGCCTGCTCCTGTGAGTGGCTGCCGGGCCTATGCATGGCCACCGGGACTGTGCCTACGCACGGCTGCCGGGCCGGAGCGTTCTTGCCGGGCCATGTGGCCGCCGGGCCCACTTGTGGCTCCCGGGCCTGCGAGTGGTTGCCGGGCCCACGTGTGGCCACTGGGCCCACGTGTGGCCACCGGGCCTGCGCATGACCCCCGAGTCAGCTAATGGCCTCCGGGCCTGAGCATGGCTGCCGCGCCTGTGCCTGTGTGTGGCCACCAGGCCTGCGCCTGTGTGTGGCCACTGGGCCTGCCAGTGGCCGCCAGGCATGAGCGTGGCCGCCGGGCCTGCACCTGCGAGTGGCCGCCGGGCCTGCACCTGCGAGTGGCCACCGGGCCAGCGTGTGGCCATAGGGCCTGCGGGCAGCCGCCGGACCGGCGCGTGGCCAACGGGCCTGCATGTGGCTTCCGGGCCGGCACCCATGTGCAGCCGCCAGGCCTGCGGGTGACCACTGAGCCTGCGCATGGCCGCCAGGAATGGGCCCATGCATGGCCACCGGGCCTACACGTGGCTGCCGGGCCTCCACCCAGGTGTGGCCGCCAGGCCTGTGCATGGCTACCGGGCAGACACCCGCGCATGGCCAACGAGTCAGCACGTGACTGCCGGGCCAGCGCGTGGCCACCAGCTGCGAGCGGCAAACTGAAGCCAAAAACAAGAATTAAGATCTTGCAAATATAAGCAACAGAAAGAATCTTTAGATGTCTTAAACCAATTGAGAAATATATTGTATAGGAGGACTTTCGCTATCCATGGGCAATGAGAAGATGATGGTTACTAGCCATGCATTACCTCAGGGAAAAACAAGAACTATTCTACCATTCTTGGGGAAGCCAGACACTCGGGGATGACTCACACTGCAGATCCCCACAACACCACTCTTGGTAATCACAGGATAGGGGCTGTGCCACATCAACTGATAACCATCTCTCCCTACCAGAACTGCGCTCCTAGAACCGTATTCCATAGAAACTCACCTACAATTGCGGAACTGCACGAGACCCAACCTTGACCCAACCCTGAACAGACTCTATGTTTCCTATTGTGGAAAACTTTATGAGCTCATAATTGAAAAAGGAAAAAAAAAAAAAGGGTGAAAGATCAGGAGGGTATGGTCGCAGGGATGGCAACTGCGGAGGCTGGAGACAGCATGGGAGAGGTAATGGGAATGAGTGATGGAGGGCGGTTCAGAGAACGATCATCACGTTTGGTGGACACAGGGATGAAGGGCGGTCTGTTGATGATGATGTATGTGATGGTATCATTGTCTTGACCAATGTGATCTATACTCATGCTGGAAAAACCACACTGTACACAGTAAAGATATGCAATGAAAAAAATAATAATAATAATATCAGCACTCCGGCAGAGGGAGAAAGATCTGATGATTTGATAGCGGAAAGGACAAATGTGGATGCCAGAGGCTATAAGGGAGGGGAGTGGGGGGTCGGGAGTGGGTGGTGGAGAGTGGGTGTGGGGAGCAAAGGGAGGAGTCATTTGTCACCAGAAAATGTAGGGTTCTCTGTTGAAAACTGGATACATGTATCTATATTGTACACATCATAATGAGAACTTTATGTAAAATGAATGTGATTGATCTGAAAAAGAAAAATAAAGGAAAAAAAAAAGAAAGTAAACTGTTTAAAATGGGAAAACAAAGCATAGTAAAAATAAATCAGTAATGTTTTACTCAAAAATCATAAAATTCTATTTATTCAGTTCAGTCTTATGTTCAAACTCTCTTCTGTTGAATATACAATGTCACTGTGGTCCAATCTTTCCATTTAAATCCTGGAAGTTAACATTCTATGTTGTTATTGATTTTTTTTGTCCCTAACATTAAATTTGTCATTTTCTTGGTTGCCTTTTGCTCTCTTATTTCTGTATGTGTCTTTAGTTTTACTGGTCAAGCACTCCTTTCAGAACTTCTTGAAGAGTGGGTCTGCTACTGGCAAGTTCTTTCAAGTCTTGTTTATCTGAGAATGTTTTTTATTCCTTCTTTCCATATGAAAGATAATCTTGCCGGGTATAGTATTCTTGTTTGAAACTGTTTTTCACTTAACACTGAATATATTTTCCTATTCGTTCCTTGCTCACATTGTTTCTGATGAGAGGTTTGAGGTTAGCCTGATAGGATAACCTTTATAAGAACCTGACGTTTCTCTCCTGCCAATTTTAGTATCTTTCTCTCTTCATTTTTCCTTTTTAAAAATAATTATTTATTTAATTTTACTGATTATTATTTTAAAAATTTGCTCTAGAGTAAGTGTGTTGAGCAGAGAGACACAGACAGAAAGAAAGAGAAGGGACAGTGGGAAAGCAAGTCGCCAGGACTGGGATGCATATTCTGATCAGTCATGTGGGATTCCAGTTCCTTATGAATCATATCACCTTCTGGCCCCTATAATTCATTCTTTTAAAAAAATATTTATTTATTTAATTTTATTTGTTATTATTATTATTTTTAATTTGACCAGAAAGAAAGTGAAACTGAGAAATCAGTTGCCAAGTCCAAGACAAGTAACAGTCGGCCATATGTGAGTCTAGTGCCCTTAGCAATGGAGCCACCTGCTGGCCCTGAATTATTCATTTATTTTTAAAAAATTTGCCAGGAGGCCCATTCACTGACTAGAGAAAGACACCCAAAGAGAGAAAGAACTTGAGACAGCACCACCTCTATAAAATGGTCATGCCACAATCTCTTCTGCACCATTTCCCCCCTTATCGTTATTTTGCACAACATACAGAATCCTCATGTATTTTCCAAGTCATCTGGTTTGGGACTCAAGTCACAATTTGGGTCATGTGAGATTCAGCCACCTTAACTACCATGTCATGGGCTGTCTCCATACCTCTATTTTTATTTTTTGTTTTGCACACTTATTTGATTTTGCAAAAAGTTAGCTGAAATCTCATGGGCTAGCAGAATGGTGAGAATGTGGTTAATTCATTTCTGGGCTCTGAGGCCAGTAGAGCACTGCTTTTCATATATTAACTCAATACAGGTCTGAAGCATGATTGTTATGTAAATATTTTTAAGAGAAAGGGAAAGTGAGAAATTTTCCCACAGGGGGAATGACCACATCACAATCCATTCTCCTCTATCTTCTCTCAGGATCTGGGGCATGCATGCATGTGTGTCCAGCATGAGTTTCAAGACAGTTGGTGCAAGACTCAAACTGGGTTTGGTCATGAGGGAATCCAGCATTGTAACTACTACATGATCTGCTG
Source organism: Tupaia tana (assembly GCA_026018925.1). Taxonomy (NCBI): domain Eukaryota; kingdom Metazoa; phylum Chordata; class Mammalia; order Scandentia; family Tupaiidae; genus Tupaia; species Tupaia tana. The sequence goes on from JAKSZU010000029.1 coordinate 13,196,705, forward strand.
TCCCCTGTTGTATAAATATTCTGCCTCATCTATTGCCTGAGATTATATTCAATGCTTTGTGATGTTTAGTACAACAAAGAATGACATGCAAGAGGCTGGCAGGTGGTGGTATATTAAGGCACTTGATTCTTATATGGCTGACTACAGTCTGAGTACTGGACCCATTGACTGGCTTTCACATTCTCCCTCTTTCTCCCTCTCTCCCTCTGTTTCTTTCTCTCTCTTTTTCTGTCTCTCTGGTCCAGTAGAAAAAAACTAATAATAAATAATAAATAAAATAAATAATTCTTAAAAAATTTGAATGGTATGCAAAATGACAAGAGAAAATGTAAATTGTATCTACAAACATGAATGGTATCTTAATCTGTAATCTCCTTGTGTTTACAATATATCAATGTATGAGGAAGACTTTGTTGACAAATGATAAAGGGTTTCAGGATATATACAGGAATTTTTTTAGACACACATGCAGAAATTCAAACACACACACACACACACACACATACACACCTAGGTATAGACATTCATATAAAACAGTCATGTGCTCCATAAAGATAAAAAGCATTTCAGTCAATGATGAAAAGCATATATGATAGTGGTTCAATAAGATAATAGTTTAGGCCATATATATTCCATTTGCAATCTGCAATATCATCTAGGTTTGTGCAATCTATCATGTTCACACAAAGACAAAATTTCTTAAAAATGCATTTCATGGGGACTAGCAGGTGGCACACTGTTTATGTTGCTGGAATCCCAGATGGCAGTTTGAGTCCTAGATCTGGCAGCTTGAATTTCACACCTGGTGAATGTACATGTGAGCTCAAAAGTTTGAAAGAAGAATGGAGCAAAAGGGATTGTAACAATGTTATCTCTCCAGGGGGTGATTTCTAGCTTTTTGTCTCTTTATTTCCCTGGCAAGCACACAGGCTCTATAGAAAAAATCTATCTAAAATGAAAATTAAATTATATTATATTTAAAAACATACATTTCTCTCATTAAACAATGTTCAACTATGTATACATATTCACTACCTCATTGATTTTAAGTGGACTGCTGCTTGAACAAACATAAAACAAATGAGCATATAAAAAACAGCTATTTTTTATACTAAGTATGTATGTAAGCAAAATCACATAGTATAAAGTCAGGATGTATAAGGTAGCATTTTTTACAAGTAATTTCTATTTTCACTGAGGTAAGAGTTTAATTCATCTTTCTTTAGGTTTTTGCCATAAGTCATTTGCTTTCACCGCAGATAGATAGAAACAGAAAAAGAATAAGTGAAAAACTGATTGACTAAAGGTTGTACAAACACAAGAGATGGGTGTGAATGCCAGATGTGGTATGTGTGGAGGAGTTGGGCCTAAGATACAACGTTTGGAGGAGGAATATGGAGGCAGAGCATTGGATGGAATGGGGAGGTGTGGTGTTATCGGTTGAAGATATTTTGATCAACTCTATTGGGGAGATATGTTCACATATTGAAATGTTCACTTTGTAAGCTAAACAATGTGATTTAATGCATATAAAAAATTAAGAAAATAAATAAATAAAAATAAAAATAAAATCATTCTCAAAAGGGTGGACACACCACAGTCCCTTTTCCTCCCTTCTCCTCTCAGGATTTCAGGTATGCACGCACTTACACACGCCAGGCATAATTTTATAGTCACCACATCTAGAACACAAACAATGGTTGGCCATGTGAGACCCCAGCTCCTTCACCACAACACCACCTCCTGGCCCTATGAAAAGTAAATTAAATGCTGAGTTAGTGTGGAAAGAGGGTGGGAGAAGGAAGAGAATGTAGGGAAAGACATTAAAGAGAAAAATAGAGAGGTAAGACATTTATGGGACCCAGAAATGGATTATTATCTGTATATGATAACATGTATAGAATCCCCAACTGGACAGGTGTAAAACTCACTTTACACAATAAGTGAAGTATAGTGATTGAATATATGAAAGAAATGAAAAGAAAAGAAAATATATTATCTATCTATAACTATCTATCTGTTTATTTATCACTATCTATCTACCTATGTATCTTGAATGTCTGTGCTCTATAGTAGAAACTGAAAGATTGGAAAGTATAGTAGCAGGGAGGGCAACTATAGATACTACAGACAATAAAAATAGGGATAATATGAGGGTGGGTATTAGGGGAGGGAGGGGAACAGAGGAAAAAGAAGTACATAAAACTGACACAAAAATAAAAAAGTATTTGGTGATGATAATGTATATGGAATATCTTTGTCTTATCTGATATGCACTGTACTTATGCTGGGAAAAGCCATGTTGTACACTAAAGAGGTATAGTGATTAGATCCTGCAAAGTATACCATACTTCATCTGTGAAATACTGGTTTCCTTGACCAAAAATGAAAATTATCTTCTGAGACTTCCCCCTTTAGACTCATTTCTAGTTGGACAGGCACTACCCAATTCAGGCCTATCCTCAGATGGATACCATACTTCAGCTGTGAAATACCGGTTTCATGTGGCGTGCACATGTGCCACACGGTTTTCATTTTTACTTTCTAAAATTTTAATCTTATGGGTTTTGTCCTCTTTTTTTCTTCTTCTTTTTCAGTAGATTTTTTTCTTTTCTTTTTTTTATTTAAGTTTATTTGTTTATGTTCATTCACTGTACATCATTACAGCATACAAAATGAGATTTTCCATCCAGAGTACACTGTATATTGTTTCAATCAAGCACATCAACATACATGTTTTTGTCAACAAATTATTTTCCATTTCTTGTTTCCTGTATGTTTTGCTTTTTTTCCGTCATCCTTGATTCCCTATCTCTTACCCTCTGCCATCTCCCATGCTCTTCCCACACTGTCTCTGGTATCTATGTTTACTTTCTATACTGTCGCCCCCCCCATTTTTTATTGAATTACTAAAGATCTTAATTAATCTAAATATTTTCATAGCAAACACAGCTGATATATACATTTCCATGAACACAAGTCTAACTTTAGGCATCCCATAAAGTAGCACCTAGCTGGGGCTATATATCTTACTGCAGTCATTGAATGGATTTTTTTTTCTGAAACTTTTTTTTTGTAACTTAATTTACATTCTTTCCCTAAACATCATCACAGCATACAAAATGTGATTTCCCATCCAGAATATACTGCATAGTGACTTAATCATGCATATTATTGTCAAAATTTTTCCATTTACAGTTCCTAGAATGTTTTTACCCCTCTTTCTGACCCTCTGTCCTTTCCAACCCTCTTCTCACACTGTCTCTGGTGTCTACAATTGTCTTCTATTCCTTTTCCACCCATATTGTATTGATCACACAATTTCTTAAATAATCTAACTACTTTCAATGGTAAGTTCATATGGTACTATTAAGAAAGCCAGTTTTAACTTGAATCATAGAAATGCTAAGGAACTTTTCTTAAAGCCAGGAATCAGGTTAAGATTCTGTTCAAATGGTAGGTGCATGAACCTATCAGTCTCATGTACTTTATCGTCTGTTCTGGTTCCATTTTTCCTATTAAATTCTGGGATATAATATTCAATTCCAGACTTGTCCCTACGATTAAGCTGGCCACTTTCTTAGTTTTTGAACTCTTCTTTCTATGTGTCTGTATTTAATTTTCCTGATATAGCACACCCTTGAGAACTTCTTGGAGATCTGGTCTGGTGCTGGTAAATTCTTCCAGGTTTTGTTTATCTGAGAATGTTCTTGTCTTTTCTTCCCACATGAAAGATAATCTTGCCAGGCACAGTATTCTAGGCTGAAATTGCTTCTCTCTTAATACTTTGAATATATTTTCCCATTCTTTCCTTGCTCGCATTGTTTCTGATGAGAGATCCGCTATTAGCCTGATGGGATGTCCTTTGTAGGTAACTTGATGTTTTTCTCTTGCCAGTCTTAGTATCTTGTCTTTGTCTGTGGTTTTGGTCAACCTGGCTATAATGTGTATTGGAGAAGATCTTCTTGGGTTGATTCTATTTGGGGTCCTTTGAATTTCTTGGGACTGGATCTTTGAATGCCTCTCTAGGTTTGGGAAGTTTTCTTGCAGGATTTCATGGAATAGATTATCAATGCCCTTATGGGTCTCTTCACCTTCTGGAATGCCAATTATCAGAATGTTTTGATGTTTGATGGTATCTAGTACTTCTCGTACATTATTCTCAAATTTTTGTGCCATTTTCTCAGTCTTCTTGGAGGATTTTTCTAGGCCAGCAATTTTCTCTTCTGCGTCTGAGATTCTATTTTCTGTATGATCTAGTCTGCTTTTAATACTTTCAAGGGAGATTTTGACTTCCTGTGTTATAGACTTCATTTCTAACAGTTCTGTTTGGCTCTTTTGTAAAGTGTGTCCGGGACGCGAACTGTGGTCAACTATGTGGGAGTCCAGCGACATAGCCATTACACTAACTGCTAGTTCCCAGGAATCCTCTTCTGAAGGAAGGTCTCAACTCTCCTGCCTGGGCGGAAGGACCCCCGTTGATTTTCTTCTTATTCTTTTCTCTTCTTAATTATTTTTCTTTTTTCTTTATCTTTATTCATTGTCTAATCAGGCTCTACACACTCAGTGTCTAGACAGGTTCAAGTGAACAGTTTCCAATCATCTGAATATGATTAGGGTAAGAATATTCCTCTCTTCACCTTGAATCTGATGCACAGCGAGTCAAAATTGAGCAGTAGAAAGATTGCAGATCACCTCTTCTGCTTGCCTCTGAATGCTCAGATTGAACTTCAACAATCTGGAAGAAATGCACCATCCAACAGATGACTAGAAATCACTGCAGGATCATAAGAAATAAAAAGCAAGACAATACCTCTCCTCCAAGAAAAGAATAACACCTCTTCATCCTCAGACAGTACAATAAAACTCATGGAAATGTCTGCTAAGGATTTTAGAATGTTCATAATGACAAAGCTAACAGAGATGGAAGAGAAGAGAGACAACGGATGGCAGAAGAGGCAGGAGAAATGAGCAGATGAATTCTGGGAGGTGAGGAAACTCTTACAAGATCTAAAAGAGGAAAAACACATTCTTAAAAAGAATCAAATGGAACAGTTAAAGATTAAGACTATAATACAGAAAGTCAAAATATCCCTTAAAAGTACTAAATGCAGACTACGTCATCCAGAAAATTGAATCTCAAATATAGAAGATAGAATCGTTGGCCTAGAAAAATCCACCATGAAGACTGAGAAAATGGCCCCCCCAAATGAGAATAACATATGAGAAATACTAGATACCATCAAACGTCCAAACATCCGGATAATTGGTACCCCACAAGGCACAGAGACTCATAAGGGCATTGATAATCTATTCCACAAAATCCTGCAAGAAAACTTTCCAAACCTAGAGAGGCACTTAAAGATTCAGACCCAAGAAATACAATGAATCCCCAAGAGAATCCACCCAAGAAGATCTTTTTCAAGACACATTACAGCCAGATTGACCAAAACCACAGACAAAGACAAGATACTAAGTTTGGCAAGAGAGAAACGGCAAGTTACCTACAAAAGATATCCCATCATGCCAACCGCGGACCTCTCACTGAAAACAATTCGAGTGATGAGAGAATGGGAAAATATATTCAAAGTGTTGGAGGAAAGGTGATTTCAACCAAGAATACTGTACCTAGAAAGATTATCCTTCATATGGGAAGAAAAGACAAGAATATTCTCAGATAAACAAAACCTGAAAGAATTTACCTACACCAGACCAGATCTCCAAGAAGTTCTCAAAGGAGTACTATACCAGGAAAATTAAATACAGGCACACACACAAAAAGAGTACAAAAGCTAAGAAAATGGTCAACTTAATCATAGAGACATGTCTGTAGTTGAATATTATACCCCAGAATTTAAATGGAAAGATTGGACCACAAAAGAAGATAGATTAAGTACATGAGACTGAACTAGTGAAATAACATTTTATGACTTTTGACTAAAATATTGCTGATCTTCTTTGAGGCTTTGTTTTCCAGTTTTAAGAATTTTTGTCCTTTCTTGAGATGCTGGTAGGTTCATGTACCTACTATTTGAACAGAATCTTAATCTGTTTTCTGACTTTAAGTTTTAAGTGAAGTTCCTTAAAATTTCTTTGCTTTTTTTTTTTTTTTTTTTTTTTTTTTTTTTGGAGAGGGTTTTGCTATAGGGCATGTGTGCTCGCCAGACAGACAGAGACAGAGAGATAGAAAGTGAGAAATCACCCCCCAGAGGGGATGGCCATGCCGCAATCCTTTCTCCTCCATTCTTCTCTTGGGATCTTGGGCATGCACGAACACGCGCCTGGTGTGAGTTTAAGCCACCAGGTCCAGGACTCGAACCACGGTCGACTATGTGGGAGTCCAGCGACATAGCCATTATGCTAACTACTGGTCTCTTTCTTTGCTTTATTAAAGCTAAAACTGCTTTTCTTGAAATTAAAAAAAATACATTGAAAAATACCTATTTAATGACCATAGTAAGCTTTATAGCATCAGCTAGGTGCTACCTTTTTGAATATCCATTCTACTCAGATTTTCACCCCTAAGCCAGGCATGTATGCACTGATCTGTATATACCAGCTAAACTTGCTATTGAAAGTAGTTAGATTACTTAAGCAATTTTGTGAATCAATAAAATGTGGGGGGAAAAGAAATGGAAAACAACTGTAGACACCTAAGATAGTGTGGGAGGAGGGTGGGAAATGGCAGAGGGTGAGAAATAGGAGTATGAAACTAGAAATGAAAAATTAATGATGATAACATGTTTGATTAAGCCACTATACAGTATATTGTGGATGGGAAATCACATTTTGTATGCTGTGACCATGCTCAGGGATTGAATGTAAATTAATTAATTTAAAATGTCTCAGAAGAAAATTACAGTGCATTTGTAACTAGATTCTTGCTTTGTCAATAGTTTTAGTTTATGGTACATTGTGAATCAATAAAATGTGGAAAAAATGTAAAAAAATAATAAAATTAAATAAGAAAAAAGAGGTATAGTAATTAAATGTAAATCAAAAGAATAAAAAATAAAAATATTGGAAAACAAAAAATAGTCAAGTAAAAGGTAGTCACACAATTATATTTCAGGACTCTGTTAAGATACCTCTGTATATATCTAACATTGAAATGACATCATACCTCCTTCAAACTAACAGGCATTTTATCATCTCTTAATTAATGACCAATATTTGAACATGGGTGCTCCTGTAGACAAAAATCTCCTAAATTAACCAACAGCCAGCTGTGATTAGAAAATCTCACAAGGTTGTGGATATCATATTGTATCTTTCTTTCTTTTTACTTCAAGGGGCATGTTGTATTCATTGCTGTTTGTCAAATGGCTTTTCCTCAGAAATGGATAAAGCTAGATCAAAAGCAGGATTTAGAGACTTTCCTGGACTGCCAGCAGGCAATAGCGTGTCCTGCAAGCCTCTGGCCAGCAAGGGATACTGAGGGAGGGTCACCTCTGACCCCCACCACACTTCCAGACCCCCAGGCCCCAGCCTCCACCTTCTAGACTTTCCTGGACTGCCAGCAGGCAATAGCGTGTCCTGCAAGCCTCTGGCCAGCAAGGGATACTGAGGGAGGGTCACCTCTGACCCCCACCCCACTTCCAGACCCCCAGGCCCCAGACTCCACCTTCTAGACTTTCCTGGACTGCCAGCAGGCAATAGCGTGTCCTGCAAGCCTCTGGCCAGCAAGGGATACTGAGGGAGGGTCACCTCTGACTCCCACCCCACTTCCAGACCCCCAGGCCCCAGCCTCCACCTTCTAGACTTTCCTGGACTGCCAGCAGGCAATAGCGTGTGCTGCAAGCCTCTGGCCAGCAAGGGATACTGAGGGAGGGTCACCTCTGACCCCCACCCCACTTCCAGACCCCCAGGCCCCAGACTCCACCTTCTAGGTAGGTAGCCAGGATCTTCTTGAGGCGGGTTTTTTTTTTTTTTTTTTTTTTTTTTTTTTTTTTTTTTTTTTTTTTTTTTTTTTTTTTTTGCTTTTCTCTTGACCCCCCTGCATTCCCTTGTTAACACCTAGCCCTCCTTCTCCCCCCAGACTTTCCTGGACTACCAGCAGGCAATAGCGTGTCCTGCAAGCCTCTGGCCAGCAAGGAATACTGAGGGAGGGTCACCTCTGACAACCACCCCACTTCCAGACCCCCAGGCCCCAGACTCCACCTTCTAGGTAGGTAGCCAGGATCTTCTGGAGGCGGGTTTTTTTTTTTTTTTTTTTCTTTTCTCTTGACCCCCCTGCATTCCGTTGTTAACACCTAGCCCTCCTTCTCCCCCCAGAATTTCCTGGACAGCCAGCAGGCAATAGCGTGTCCTGCAAGCCTCTGGCCAGCAAGGGATACTGAGGGAGGGTCACCTCTGACCCCCACCCCACTTCCAGACCCCCAGGCCCCAGCCTCCACCTTCTAGACTTTCCTGGACTGCCAGCAGGCAATAGCGTGTCCTGCAAGCCTCTGGCCAGCAAGGGATACTGAGGGAGGGTCACCTCTGACCCCCACCCCACTTCCAGACCCCCAGGCCCCAGACTCCACCTTCTAGGTAGGTAGCCAGGATCTTCTGGAGGCGGGTTTTTTTTTTTTTTTTTTTTTTCTTTTCTCTTGACCCCCCTGCATTCCCTTGTTAACACCTAGCCCTCCTTCTCCCCCCAGACTTTCCTGGACAGCCAGCAGGCAATAGCGTGTCCTGCAAGCCTCTGGCCAGCAAGGGATACTGAGGGAGGGTCAACTCTGACCCCCACCCCACTTCCAGACCCCCAGGCCCCAGCCTCCACCTTCTAGACTTTCCTGGACTGCCAGCAGGCAATAGCGTGTCCTGCAAGCCTCTGGCCAGCAAGGGCTACTGAGGGAGGGTCACCTCTGACCCCCACCCCACTTCCAGACCCCCAGGCCCCAGACTCCACCTTCTAGACTTTCCTGGACAGCCAGCAGGCAATAGCGTGTCCTGCAAGCCTCTGGCCAGCAAGGGATACTGAGGGAGGGTCACCTCTGACCCCCACCCCACTTCCAGACCCCCAGGCCCCAGACTCCACCTTCTAGGTAGGTAGCCAGGATCTTCTGGAGGCGGTTTTTTTTTTTTTCTTTTCTCTTGACCCCCCTGCATTCCCTTGTTAACACCTAGCCCTCCTTCTCCCCCAAGACTTTCCTGGACTGCCAGCAGGCAATAGCGTGTCCTGCAAGCCTCTGGCCAGCAAGGGATACTGAGGGAGGGTCACCTCTGACCCCCACCCCACTTCCAGACCCGCAGGCCCCAGCCTCCACCTTCTAGACTTTCCTGGACTGCCAGCAGGCAATAGCGTGTCCTGCAAGCCTCTGGCCAGCAAGGGCTACTGAGGGAGGGTCACCTCTGACCCCCACCCCACTTCCAGACCCCCAGGCACCAGACTCCACCTTCTAGACTTTCCTGGACTGCCAGCAGGCAATAGCGTGTCCTGCAAGCCTCTGGCCAGCAAGGGATACTGAGGGAGGGTCACCTCTGACCCCCACCCCACTTCCAGACCCCCAGGCCCCAGACTCCACCTTCTAGGTAGGTAGCCAGGATCTTCTTGAGGCGGTTTTTTTTTTTTTTCTTTTCTCTTGAGCCCCCTGCATTCCCTTGTTATCACCTAGCCCTCCTTCTCCCCCAGACTTTCCTGGACTGCCAGCAGGCAATAGCGTGTCCTGCAAGCCTCTGGCCAGCAAGGGATACTGAGGGAGGGTCCCCTCTGACCCCCACCCCACTTCCAGACCCCCAGGCCCCAGACTCCACCTTCTAGGTAGGTAGCCAGGATCTTCTTGAGGCGGTTTTTTTTTTTTTTCTTTTCTCTTGACCCCCCTGCATTCCCTTGTTAACACCTAGCCCTCCTTCTCCCCCCAGACTTTCCTGGACTGCCAGCAGGCAATAGCGTGTCCTGCAAGCCTCTGGCCAGCAAGGGATACTGAGGGAGGGTCACCACTGACCCCCACCCCACTTCCAGACCCCCAGGCCCCAGACTCCACCTTCTAGGTAGGTAGCCAGGATCTTCTTGAGGCGGTTTTTTTTTTTTTTTTTTTCTTTTCTCTTGACCCCCCTGCATTCCCTTGTTAACACCTAGCCCTCCTTCTCCCCCCAGACTTTCCTGGACTGCCAGCAGGCAATAGCGTGTCCTGCAAGCCTCTGGCCAGCAAGGGATACTGAGGGAGGGTCACCTCTGACGCCCACCCCACTTCCAGACCCCCAGGCCCCAGACTCCACCTTCTAGGTAGGTAGCCAGGATCTTCTTGAGGCGGTTTTTTTTTTTTTTCTTTTCTCTTGACCCCCCTGCATTCCCCTGTTAACACCTAGCCCTCCTTCTCCCCCCAGACTTTCCTGGACTGCCAGCAGGCAATAGCGTGTCCTGCAAGCCTCTGGCCAGCAAGGGATACTGAGGGAGGGTCACCTCTGACCCCTACCCCACTTCCAGACCCCCAGGCCCCAGACTCCACCTTCTAGATTTTCTTGGACTGCCAGCAGGCAATAGCGTGTCCTGCAAGCCTCTGGCCCAAGGGATACTGAGGGACACCTCTGACCCCCACCCCACTTCCAGACCCCCAGGCCCCAGACTCCACCTTCTAGACTTTCCTGGACTGCCAGCAGGCAATAGCGTGTCCTGCAAGCCTCTGGCCAGCAAGGGATACTGAGGGAGGGTCACCTCTGACCCCCACCCCACTTCCAGACCCCCAGGCCCCAGACTCCACCTTCTAGGTAGGTAGCCAGGATCTTCTTGAGGCGTTTTTTTTTTTTTCTTTTCTCTTGACCCCCCTGCATTCCCTTGTTAACACCTAGCCCTCCTTCTCCCCCCAGACTTTCCTGGACTGCCAGCAAGCAATAGCGTGTCCTGCAATCCTCTGCAAAGCAAGGGATACTGAGGGAGGGTCACCTCTGACCCCCACCCCACTTCCAGACCCCCAGGCCCCAGACTCCACCTTCTAGGTAACGCGACTTTGTCTTTATTTTTCTGTGTTGTCTTTCCTTTCGTTGCATATTGTCCTCTCCCCCTTATTTTTTACTGTGCCAGACAGACTAGATGGGTCTAGAATCATATATCTGAAATTTCCTAGGAAGGTAAGTGTCTTTGGGATCCTCCCTAGTACTGATCCCCTTTTAAAAAGGAGATTCTGCTTGTTAGACACTTCTGTAGAGTTCCCCGCCTGAAAACTCATTGGTAAAAACAACAGAAGAGAGACTTCAACAAACAGCTATTCCCATCAAAAAGGAAAGACTCTTACTTCTCGTGGGACAAAAGTTCTCCCAAGAAGTCTTTAAAAGGGAAGTAATCCTCCAATGGCTAAAGGTAGAAAAAGAGCCTCAGGTCTGAATAAACAAGAAAATATGTCTCCAACAAAGGAAAATGCCCCTCCATGTCTCGTAAATATGGAGGACGTTACCAAAATGACAGACACAGAATTCTGAACATTCATGGTGACCAAATTCTGTGAATTGGGAAAAAAAAGAGACAACGAACTACAGGAAATTAGGAAGTCCTTCCAGGATATGAAAGAAGAAATGGATACTCTGAGAAAGAATCAGGTGGAACTATTAGAGATAAAGTCAATAATACAAGAATTCAAAAACTCTCTGGAAAGTATTAAGAGCCGATTAGACCATGCTGAAGATCGAATCTCTGATGTAGAAGATAAAACCTCTGATCTAGAAAAAAACTACAAAAAGATCGAGAAAATAACTAAAAAACATGAGGATAATATACGAGAAATACTAGACTCTATTAGACGCCCAAACATCAGAATAATCGGCATCTCAGAAGGTGAAGAAACTAATAGCGGAATGGAAAATCTATTCCATGACATCTTGGAAGAAAATTTCCCAAGCCTAGAGAGGCACCGAACCATCCGGACCCAAGAAATACAAAGGACCCCAAATAGAATCAACCCCAGAAGATCTTCCCCAAGGCACATTTTAGCCAGGCTCTCTAATGTCACAGAAAAAGACATGATACTAAAACTGGCAAGAGAGAAACGACAAATAACTTACAAAGGCCATCCCATAAGACTAACACCAGACCTCTCATCAGAAACAATGCAAGCAAGAAAAGAATGGGAAGACATACTGAGAGTGTTAACAGAGAAACAATTTCAGCCAAGACTATTATACCCTGCAAGATTATCCTTCATTTGGGAAAAAAAGATTAAAATCTTCTCAGACAAACAAAACCTGAAAGAATTTGCCAACACCAGACCAGCTCTTCAAGAAATCCTGAAGAAAGTACTGTTCCAGGAAAACTAAAGACGCAACAGCCAGAAACAAAGAAATAACAGGCAACTAAGACAATGGCTAACTTAAATGTCGGTACAGACCCTATAACATCGATAATAACATTGAATGTTAATGGGTTCAATTCTCCAATCAAGAGACACAGACTGGCTGAATGGATAATAAAACAGAAACCCTCTATCTGTTGCCTACAAGAAACCCACCTCATGGAAAAAGACATACATAGACTGAAAGTGAAGGGTTGGAAAAAGGTTTTCCATGCAGTTGGGAACCAAAAAAGAGCTGGAGTTGCGATACTAATTTCTGACAAAATAGGCTTTAAAACAAAAAGTGTCCGAAGAGACAAAGAAGGGCACTATATCATAGTAAAAGGCTCTATAGATCGAGAAGATATAACGCTTATTAATATCTATGCTCCTAACACAGGAGCACCCAAATATGTGAAGGAAAGATTGTTAGATCTGAAAGGGGAGATAGACTGCAACACACTAATTGTTGGAGATCTCAACACCGCATTATCCCCTCTGGACAGATCATCTAGGCAAAAAATAGGTAGAGAGATCAAGGACCTAAATGATACCATAAATCAATTGGACTTAACAGACATCTATAGAACTTTCCACCCAAAAACCACAAGATATAGTTTTTTCTCACCCCGACATGGAACTTTCTCGAAGATTGACCACATCATAGGACACAAAGCAAGCCTCTGCAGATTCAGAAGCATAGAATCTATTTCCAGCATCTTCTCTGACCATGATGGAATTAAACTTGAGTTTAACTTCAAGAGAAATCCTCAAAAATACCTAAAAACATGGAAACTAAATAACCTACTCCTGAATGACTCCACTATTACCGAAGAAATAAAGTCCGAAATCAAAAGATTCATGGAAGCCAATGACAATGAAGATACAAGTTTCCATAATCTTTGGGACACTGCCAAAGCAGTCATAAGAGGGAAGTTCATAGCAATTAGTGCACATAAGAGGAAGACAGAGAAAAGGCTAATGGATCACCTAACACCAAGCCTTAGAGAATTGGAAACGCAACAGCAAAAAATTACAGGAGAAAGGAAATAATAAAGATCCGAGCAGAAATAAATGAAATAGAAAATAAACGTACTATACAGAAAGTAAGTGAAAGCAAAAGCTGGTTCTTTGAAAGGATAAACAAAATTGATACCCCACTAGCGAGACTTATTAAGAAGAAGAGAGAAAGGAACCAGGTGAATCAAATCTGCAATGAGGCTGGTAACATAACAACAGACATAGTAGAAATTCAAAACATCATTAGAGGATATTTTGAACATCTATACGCTAAGAAACAAGATAATCTGGATGAGATGGACAAATTCCTGGACAAATATAATCTACCAAGAATGAGCCAGGAAGAAATAGAAAGTCTGAATAGGCCCATAACAAGCCAGGAGATTGAATCAGTAATAAGTAACCTCCCAACAAAGAAAAGCCCTGGCCCCGATGGATTCACCTCTGAATTCTACAAAACTTTCAAAGAAGAGTTAACTCCCATTCTGCTCAAATTATTTCTAAAGATCCAAAAGGGTGAATCTCTCCCTAATTCATTCTATGAAGCCTCTGTCACCCTCATCCTCAAAACAGATAAGGACAGGACATGGAAGGAAAACTACAGACCAATATCTCTGATGAACATAGACTCAAAGATTCTCAACAAGATACTAGCAAATCGTATTCAACAACTTATACAGAAGATCATACACCATGATCAGGTAGGCTTTATTCCAGGAATGCAAGTTGGTTCAACATACGCAAAACCATAAATGTAATACACCATATTAATAGGAAGAAAGACAAAAACCATACGGTCATATTGATTGACGCAGAAAAAGCATTTGATAAGATACAACATCCCTTCATGATCAAGACTCTTAGCAAAATCAGCATAGAAGGGCCATTTCTCAATACAATAAAAGCCATCTATGAAAAACCCATAGCGAACATCATCCTGAACGGAGAAAAGCTGAAAGCTTTCCCACTAAACACAGGAACAAGACAAGGATGCCCACTTTCTCCTCTCCTTTTCAATATAGTACTGGAAGTCCTCGCCAACACAATCAGAAAAGAGGAAAAAATAAAGGGCATTCGAATAGGAAAAGAAGAGGTGAAACTCTCTCTATTTGCAGATGACATGATTGTATACATAGAAGACCCAATGGTCTCCATGGAAAAACTACTGGAAGTAATACATGAATTCAGTAAAGTGGCAGGATATAAAATCAATATACAGAAATTTATAGCATTTCTATATACGAATAACAGGCAGACTGAGATAGAACTGAAAAAACTTATTCCGTTTACCATAGCCACTAAAAGTATAAGATATTTAGGAATAAATCTAACCAAAGAAGTTAAAGACCTCCACAAGGAAAACTACGAGAAGGTAAAAAAAGAAATTGAAAATGACACAAAAAAATGGAAGGACATCCCATGTCCATGGATTGGAAGAGTTAATATAATCAAAATGGCAATTCTACCCAAATTAATCTACCTATTTAATGCAATGCCAATCAAAGTACCAGACACATTCTTCACAGATCTAGAAAAGACAATCTTAAAATTTGTCTGGAATCATAAAAGACCCCGTATTGCCAAAGCACTTCTACACAAGAAGAATGGAGTGGGTGGCATCTCAATCCCCGATCCAAAAATATATTACAAAGCTGTGGTAATAAAGACAGCATGGTATTGGCACAGAAACAGACATGTGGACCAATGGAACAGAATAGAGTCCCCAGAAATAAGTGCCCAAACATACAGTCAACTGATCTTTGACAAGGGGTACCAGTCAATCCAGTGGGAAAATGAAAGCCTCTTCAGCAAGTGGTGCTGGAGAAACTGGACTTCCACTTGCAGAAAGATGAATCTGAACCCCTACCTCTCTCCTTTGACAAGAATCAAGTCAAGGTGGATCAAGGATCTAAATCTAAGACCTCAAACTATAAAGCTGCTCCTGGAGAATGCTGGGGAAACTCTGGGAGACATTGGTGTAGGGAAAGACTTCCTAAAGAAGACCCTCAAATCAGAGTCCATCGTCCACAAAATAGACAAGTGGGATTACATCAGACTAAGAAGTTTCTGCATGGCCAAAGACACAGTAGTTAGTGTGAATCGACAGCCCTCAGAATGGGAAAATATTTTTGTAAATGTTGCATCAGATAAGGGACTGATAACCAAAATACACAAGGAACTAAAAAAGGTGTTTGGAAAAAAGATGATCAACCCGATTAAAAGATGGGAGAAGGAGATGAAGAAAACACTCTCTAAAGATGATATACGAATGGCCAAAAGGCATATGAAAAAATGTTCAACCTCCCTCATCGTAAGGGAAATGCAGATAAAAACAACAATGAGGTATCACCTAACCCCAGTCAGATTGTCTAATATTAAAAAAACAAAAAATGATAAGTGTTGGCGGGGGTGTGGTGAAAGGGGAACTCTTTTACACTGCTGGTGGGAATGTAGATTGGTCCAACCACTGTGGAGAATAATTTGGAGATTCCTCAAAAATCTACAGATAGATCTGCCATATGATCCAGAGATCCCACTCCTCGGTATCTACCCAAAGGACAGAAGAATCCTTCATTGGAAAAGTGCTTGCACATCGATGTTTATTGCGACACTATTCACAATTGCTAAGTCATGGAACCAACCCAGATGCCCCCGTATGGAGGAATGGATTGAAAAACTGTGGCACATATACTCTATGGAATACTACTCAGCCATAAAAACCAACAGAGCCCTGGCTTTTGACAGAAAGTGGAAGAATATGGAAGATGTACTGCTGAGTGAGGCAAGCCCGGCTATGAAGGAGAGGCATTGTATGTCCCCACTTAACATATACTGTTTGTCTGCATTCTATGTCTGAAACTGATTGACTAACAGTTGAACAAACACAAGAGATAGGTGTGAATGTCAGATGAGGTGTATGTGGAGGAGTGGGGCCCAACGAAAGACATTTGGAGAAGGGATACAGAGGTAGAGCATTGACGGGATGGGGAGGTGTGGTGTTATCTGTTGAAGATATTTCGATCAACGGGTCTGGGGAGAAATGTTCACATATCGAAATGGTCTCATTGTAAGCCAAACAATATGATTGAAAGTATATACAAAAATAAATAAAGTAATTAATAATAAAAAAAAAAATAAAAAGTAAAAAAAAAAAAAGCAGGATTTACAAATTAGGACTGTATTAAATGTACAGGACGGACAGTTTATATCTATCAAGAAATCTTTCTATTTTAATATCTCTGCTTTTTTTTTTTGTAGGGGTTCAATGTGGATTGAGTGATACCAAATCTGGGGTCATGTGAGATACATTCTCTCTCTCTCTCTCTCTCTCTCTCTCTCTCTTTTTTTTTTTTTTGAGAGGTTTTTGCTATAGGGTGCATGCACTCGCCAGACAGACAGAGAGAGATAGAGAGACAGAAAGCGAGAAATCACCCCCCAGGGGGGATGGCCATGCTGCAATCCCTTCTCCTCCATTCTCCTCTCAGGATCTTGAGCACGCACGCACACGCGCCCGGCGTGAGTTTAAGCCACTGGGTCTGGGACTCAAACCCTGGTCGACTACGTGGGAGTCCAGCGACACAGCCATTATGGTAACTGCTGGTCCCAGAGATGCACTCTCTTTTTTCTTCCTAAAAACAATAGAGAAGTGGTTGTAGCTCATTCAAAAAATTTTATGATATTTCACAGAGAGTGATTTGTACATGGGCTTTCATAACACCAGACTAATAAAATCTGACTTGGATTAATTAGAGGCTAAACTTAGTCATTTATAAAGGGCACAAATGGGGCCAGCCAGTGAGTGGTGTGATTAAGGTGGCTGAATCACACATTACTGAGCCAGCATCTTGAGTGTTGTACCTGGAGCTTACAAAACACACTGGAGGGAGCCAGTAGATTGTGTAGTGATTAGGACACTGGACTCATAGGTGACTGTGGTTTAAGTTCTGGACTTGATGACTTGCTTTCTGACTTCCCCTTTCTCTTTCTTGCTGTCTCTCTCTGATCAAATTTTTTAAATAGTAATAAATAAAATTAAATAATTATTTAAAAAGAAAACAAAAAACTGGGCACATCTGTGTTCATGTTCCAAATTCCAGATAAAAACAGAGATGAAGAAAGGATTCCATCATGACTATTCCCCATGGGTGGTGATCTCTCACTTTCCCTCTGTCTTTTTCCCTAACATATGAGCATGTAGGAAAAATAATTAAGATTTGTTTAATTTTACTTATTATTGCTATTTTTATTTTTTTTATAAGAGAGAAAGAGAGAGAGGGAAACTGAGAAAGCAAGTCACCAACTTCTAGATTTGAACCAGTCAGTCATGTGGGAGTCCAGCACTGTGACCACTATGCCACCTGCTGATCCCTTGTAGGAAAAACTTTTAAAAGGCACTATATGTATAAAAAGATTTAGATTCTTGATACTGGTAGCGGTAGTATACAAGTATACAGTGCTTCAAGTTTACCCAGAAATGAACATTAAATATGTGCAATTTTTTTGATACTACTTGCACCTCAATAAAACTTTTTAAAAGAACAAACCTGTTTTGTTCTTTATCTTTATTTTGGACTTCTTTTGGTAAAAGTATTATGGTCATGTGACATTGAAAAAACAATGTGTAATAAATATAACTTTTAAATTCTTTTTTTATTTAGAGGGATTTTTGCTATAGGGTATGTGTGATTGCCATTGAGAGAGAGAAACAGAGAGACAATATAGTGAAAAATCACCCCCAGGAGAAATGGCCATGCCATAATCCCTTTTCCTCCATTCTCCTCTTGGGATTTGAGGCATGTATGCACACATCATTGGAATGAGTTTTAAGCCTCCAGGTCTGAGATTTGAACCATGGTCAGCTACATGAGAGTCCAGTGACATAACCATTATGCCACCTGTGGTCCCCAAACTTTTAAATTCTAAAGAGGTTTTAATTCCTGGTGGGCATATAAACTTCACAGAGAGACAGATAGACTATGAGAGATGGGAAAAGAAGTGCCCCTATGGGGAATGAGCTGCAATCTTTTCTTCATTTCTCCTTTCTTCTGGGATTTTGGGAATGCTTGCATGTACACATGCCTGTCATGTTTTTGAGGCCTCCAGGTGTTGGACTTGGGCCATGTGGAATTCAGCTGTCTTATTCAATAGCCCATAGATCTATCACACTAAAGAGATAGTGTGTGAAGAATTATTTATTGGGGACCAGCAGTTAGCGTAATGGCTATGTCGCTGGACTCCCGCGTAGTCGACTGTGGTTCGTGTCCCGGACCCGGTGGCTTAAAATTCACGCCGGGCGCGTGTGCGTGTGTGCACAAGATCCTGAGAGGAGAATGGAGGAGAAGGGATTGCGGCGTGACCATCTCCCCTCGGGGGTGATTTCTCACTTTCTGTCTCTCTGTCTCTCTCTGTCTGTCTGGCGAGCGCACACGCCCTACAGCAAAAACGTCTCAAAAAAAAAAAAGAAAAAAAAGACTTATTTATTTAACTTTATCTATTATCATTATTTTTAATTTGCCCATTAGGACATGGGTGCTGATGAGAGAGAGAGAGAGAGAGAAGGAAAGTTAGAAGGCAAGCTGTCAGGCCCAGGAATCAAACGAGTCAGTCATGTGGGAGTCCAGAGATTTAACCACTTGTAAGTCTCACTAAGGAGATTTTTAATAAAATATGTTAATCTCTTATTTTAAAATTTATAACATTCCTTTGCACAAAACAATTATCTTTTATTGTTTATACAGCTGTTCTTACAGTATTTACATTTTTAGAATAGAAGCACTCTCATCTTATTAAAATAACCATTTTGACAAAACTACTTGCTTTTCCAAGAGTCAACTTCAAACTTGCTCAGAGAGCAAATCAAATGTTGTTATTGTTAGCACAAGTAGAAATCAAATGGAAACTAACTTCTTGATCTTTATTTTTATGTATTTATATTATATTTATTTGTTTTACTCAACAAATTGGTCTGATGTATTGTCTCTTTTTGATAAAGATGTTTTACACAGTTTATGAACTTACTATATATTTTAAAAATTTTAATTTTACTTTATTTTATTATATTTTTAGGTTTGATATAGGACATGTGTACTCACCAAAGAGAGACAGAGAGCAAGAGAGAGAGGTAAACAGAAAACACATCACCAGGGCCAGGATTCGAAACATAGTCAACCATGTGAAAGTTCAGTGCACTAACCATGATGTCACCTGATGGTTTCATGACTTAGTGTTTATTTAAAATATAAACTTATTTATAAACCAAATAGGATATCCTGAGACTATATGCATCAAAAGTGGTTCCACGTTTTAAAATTGGATCACTGTTCCTTCTTCCATGATTTTTGAAGACGGTATAAGGAAAATTAAAATTAATTCTGTTATGATCAAGACAGGCACAATAAGTAACTTCAGACACCTGTAGGTCATTCATGTCAGTAAAAGAGCACAACTTCTCTGATGCTCCCCAAATGGTCATGCTGAATTTAGAATATTCTAATATTTCTTCCAATATTTTGTCCATCTTAATTCTGTTCATTCTAAGTTATGTTAAGGTTATATTGTGACTACTTTCCATGAGTTCTCCTCCCAGAATTTTATAAAATCAAATACAGGGGAAGACATGGTGAAGTCGAAAAGACAGGAGAAATAGGATGATGGGAAGAAGCCAGCCTCCAAGAACAATTCATAGAGATCACACAGAGTGGATCAATCATGTACAACTAAAAGAGAGCTTTCACTTTAGAGAAATAGGTTTATTCTCTAAATATAATTATTTTAGTACCCACAAAAAAATATACTTAAGCAGATGACTTGGTGGTTAGGGTGACTGAGTTTCCACATGACCTCCACAATTTGAGTTCTGGATTGGTGGCTTGAAAATCATGCAAGGTAGGGAACCAGAAGTTAGCATAATGGCTATGTCACTGGACTCCCATGTAGTCGACCGCGGTTCACGTCCCGAACCCGGTGGCTTAAAACTCATGCCAGGTGCGTGTGCATGCGTGCCCAAGATCCCGAGAAGAGAATGGAGCACACACGCCCTATAGTGAAAAAACCTCTCTCAAAAAAAAAAAAAAGAAAGAAAATCATGCAAGGCATGTGTGTGAGCATACCTAAAATCTGGAGAGGAGACTAGAGGAGAAGGGGATGCATGCAGCATGGCCATATCCCTAGAAGGTTATTTCACTTTTCTTCTGTTTCTCTCCTTTCTGGGAAGGACACTTGCCCTATGAGAAAAGGCTAAATACAAAAAATTAAAAGAAATAAAAACACTTTTGGGGCCAGATATGATGTATTGGTTAAGGAGGATTCCCACATGATTGACCACGGTTTGAATCTCAGACTGTAATGTTTCATACACCAGGCCTGAGTGTATGCCTGGTGCCCAAATCACAGGAGGAGAATGGAGCAGAAGGGACTGTGCTTTGGACATACCCCCTGGAGAGTGATTTTTCTTTCTCTCTCAATGTCTCTCTCTAGTGAGAGCACATGAACTATGGGAGAAATATTTTTTAAATGAAAAAGAAAATGCCTTCAAATATCATCAGGTGCTTATGAAGGATGTTTACCTGCCAGGGAAGAATAAGCTGGTCTGCATCTCCTACAGATCCCATTTCTATTTTTTGCAAAAGCATCTTGTAAAGAACTTGGGCCACCACATGCACAGCATGATAGATTTTAAAAAACTGGAGTCAAATGTATTCATCATGTAAAAATTAAGTGGTAGAAACTCTATGGAAGAATTTGGTGGGCAGTCTCCAAGTTTGCTACACAGTGACCAGTAAGTGAGCAATTAAAACATAAAACCCAGAGTTTACTGAAATAAAAGTCTTCTGGGTATTGGAAAGGGTTGACTCTCTTAAGAAATTACTTAAAGCCAGAAATTTTTCTCTGAGGATCTCTCTGCCCTGGGGCCCTACACCTGTCATCCTCCATTTTAGTGAAATACAATTTTGGAAAAACATGTTTTGCACTGTTTCCCTCCCCCAGACTATGACTTCATAATGGCTAGGCAAGGCTTTGGGGACCATCCTATCCTGAGAACAAATTTTGTAACTTTGTGACTAAGAGAGGCCAAAGAGAGGCTCTTATAATTTGGACTTTAAAAAATGGTGTTAAAATATACAAAAGTTGGACTAGCAGGTGGCACAGTAGTTAAGAAACTAGACTCCCACATGACTGACCATGGTTTGAACCCAGGACTCTGGAGTTTAAGACTCATATTGAGCACTTGTGTATGCATACCAAAAATCTTGGAATGGAGGAAAATGGAGAAGAAATTGTGGTGTGACTATCCTTCTTAGGGGGTGATTTTTCACTTTATCTCTCTCTCTCTCTCTTTGGCAATCACATGTGCCCTATAGCAAAAGTATCTCTCTAAATAAAAAAATAAATTAAAAAATCCACAATAGCCTAATTCTGTATGATGAGTTAGAAAGGAGGGGAAGGAATAATATTAGTCCGTGGTGGCTTCCTCACTAGTGTACAGAAGGCATTTCATTGTTATGTCCAATATCACTCTCAGGTCTGCAACACTGTCATGGCACAAATGAGCCTTATAACTTACAAAGAAGTAGGATACTTCCACAGAAGATTAGATTATTTTTAAATTTGAATGTTCCATAAAATTAATCCACATACCCCTAAGAATGATATCCTCTGCTCTGTCCACTGATAATTCAGGTGTCAAATACTCATTATATGATTTAATATTTAATAACTAAAAATAACTCTATTCTTGACCCAACATTTATCTATTACATTTTTCTCTTACTAGTCTTTATAGAAAATATCCCTGAAAATTTTTCATGACTTGTTCATTCACTTATTTTTGTATTTCTATTTTTTTATTTTTATAAGAATATGACATGCAGAAAGATATTTTAACTGATGTAAACTTTGAGTGATGGCTTTATTTAACCATTTAGCATTATTACCAGTGCTGGCAAGTGGTGTGGTGGTGAAGTTGTTGTACTCCCGCATGGCTGACTCCAGTTTGAGTTCCAGACTTGAGAGCTTGCTTTCTCAATTTCCCTCTCTCAATTTGGTCAAAATTAATAAATAATAATAATAAACAAAATTAAATGAAATAATTAATTAAAAACAACATATATATTACCTCACAACTTGTTTCTGTGGTGAGAACACAATATCTACTTTCAGAGAATTATTCAGGTATACAATATAATGCAATTAATTGCACTGATATGATCGACATTAGAACATTTGAATTTATTACTCTTGTCTTACTCAAATGCTATGTTTTTTGACCAACATTTTAGTTTTAATTTAATTTAATTTTAGAGAGAATTTTTATATAGGGCATATGTGTTTGCTGGGGAGACATAGACAGGTACAAGTCAAGAAAGCAATCCCAGGAGGATGGTCACACTACAATCTCTCTCCTCCTTTATCCTCTTCAGATTTTGGGCAAACACTCACGTGTCTGGCATGAGTTTTAAGCCACTGGGTACAGGACTAATTTGTGGTCTACCTGGGAGCCCAGCAACATAACCACTACACCATCAACTGCTTTCTTGACCATTTTTAAAACCTGGCTACCCTCAACCTGTAGTAGCTGTCATAGTATTCTCTGCTTCTGTGAATTTTAGTTTTTAATATTCTATTAAATGTAAGATGATGAGGTGTATGTTTTTGTGTACCTGAGTTATTTCAATTGGCATGATGTCCTTCAAGTTTATCCCTGTTGTTGAAATAACAGAATATATTTTGCTACTTTTAGGGTCCATGCCATTACCAGACACTAAGGGAGAGAGAAACACCTTCTAATGGAGCTTCATCATGCTTCAATCCCTTCTCCATTTCTCCATTCTGTCAGAATTTCAGGAATGCACACACATATACATAGTGGTTTTGTTTTTGTTTTGTTTTGTTTTGTTTTGTTTTGTTTTGTTTTGTTTTCTGGAGAGGTTTTTTACTATAGGGCACGTGCACTCACCAGAAATACAGAGAGACAGAGAGAGAGAAAGCAAGAAATCACCCCCCCCCCCCCCAGGAGGATGGCCATGCCGCAATATCTTCTCCTCCATTCTCCTTTTGGAATCTTGGGAATGCACACATACATGACCGGCCTGAGTTTAAGCCAGTGGGTTGGGGACTCGAACTGTGGTCGACTACATGGGATCTTGGGCACACAGACACACATGCCTATCATGAGTTTAAGCCACTGGGTTCAGGACTAGAAACTTGGTCAACTACATGGGAGTCCAACAACATAGCCATTAAACCAACTGCGGGTCCCATCAAAAAATCTTGCCTACCAATATCTTTGAAGGTTTTCTCTACATTTTCTACTACTAGTTTTGGAGTTTGAGGTTTTATATTTAAATCTTTCATCCATTTTGAGTTGATTTTTGTTAATGGTAGAGATAGCATACAGTTTTATATTTGCACAGGTGGATATCCAGTTTTTCCAGCCTTATATGCTGAAAAGACTTTCTTTTCTCCACAGCATTGTTTTGTACCATTTGTCGAAGATCAATTGGCTGTATGATTTGGGATTTCTTTTTAACTGACATTTTCATTATAACATTATGTCCAACAACTTTTACATAGTTATTAGAAACCCATTTATGGTAAAGTATCTTTCAAATATTTTGCCTGTTTTGGGGGAAAGTAGGTAGAAGGGTGGCTAAGGCACTGAATTCTCACATGGCCAACTGTGGTTCACATCCCAGAACTGGTAGCTTGGAAATATCAAACTGTACATGTGTGCATAAGTGACCAAAATCCTAAGAGGAGAATAGATTGTGGCATGGCCATCCACTCTAGGGGGAGATTTCTGACTTTCCCTCTCTGTTTCTCTCTAGCAAGACCACACAGTCTATGACAAAACAAAAACAAAAAACAAAAACAAACAAACAAACAAAACAAATAAAGCTGTGAGATGAATAGAGTCCATCCCATGAGTGGCAGAGATGGGACCTGGTCCCACCTGAAATGTGTCCTGAAAGCTGACTGTGGGAAGCATCTCCAGGGAACTTTTAGAACTTTCACTCTAAAAACATAAAGTGGTTGCTGCCTGGGTGTGTGTCTAGGGAATAAAAGTCAAGACTTTTTAAAATTAACTCATGAGGGCCAGGAGGCAACCAGGTTTCTGTGCCACTGGCAGTGATTCCTTTTCTCTCAGAACTGAGGATCTTTCCTTTGAACATTTGCACCATTTTAAGTTCCATCTGCTTGGAAGGTCATGCAGATGTTTGGACCAGAGTGCAGAAAAAATAAAATAGAAAGAAAGAAAAAAAAGAAAAGAAAAAAAGGAAGAAAGGAAGAAAGAAAGAGAGAAAATAGTTGTAATAGAAGTTTATTTGCTGGGGGGGGTGAGGGTGGGATTGGTGTTAGAAGAAATAGAAGTGTTCTGAAGCTTACAGTTGTATAATTATAAACATCACTTCAGGCTAGCAGATGGCATGAAGGTTAAGGCAGCTGGATCCCATATGACCAATTCTGGGGTTTGAGTTCTGGACATGGCAGCTTGAGAATCACACCAGGCACATGTGTATATGTGTCCAAAACTGAAAAGAGAATGGAGGAGAAGAAATTATGGCATGTCCAACCCATGTGAGAGGTGTTCTCTCTTTTTCTTTATCTCTCTCTCTCTCTCTCCTGTTTCTCTCCAGTAAAGGCAGAAGCCCTAGAGAAACAAACAAACAAAACCTCTTTTCATTATTGTAGTTCTAACTGTTGTTTGTAGTTCATTGGTTGGTTGCAATCATATTTGGTCCTGTTATTGCAGGTTCTCAGAATCCTTGTGGGTGAGAACTAACAAATCTTTTAAAAACAGAAGCCAGAAGTGCTAGAAGCCTCAGGCAGCAGTACGCTGCCCACATAAGCTCCTCAGGGGGCCTTTCTATGGTCAGAGCCTATGGAATACTAAGAGACAGAGAGGGCCCAAAAGAGATCCAAGTGAACTCAGCTCTGTTCCATCTGACAGGGCAGAGTGATTGCTAAAGGGCAGGGTCACACATGGAGCCCTGGGAATGCCTAGCATTGTTGTTGCCATCTAGGGCCTCATTTTCTTGAGCACCTCCATAAGGCAAAACAAGTACCCCTGCCTATAAAGGGAAACTAAGAAAAAAATGGGAGAACCAGAAATTCTGCCACTGGGTGTCATACACATTGGTATCTGGGTATTCCTGTGTGATTGAGCCACACTGGCCAGTTTGCTTCCTGAAGTGAAGGCGTAGGCACTGTGTGCTGTTGGCCTGCTCTGGTGCTCCTTACCCAGACCAGGAGAGTAATAATGATGGCTCCCCCATGTGTCTACAGCGCTAATGATGGCCTGGAAGACTCCTTGTTGTTCATCTCCTTCATCACTGTGAGGAAAACACACCCCATCCATGCCACAGAGCTGCTGTGTCTTTTTTTCTTATCTGGAGTTTCTCTACCAGTTGTTGGTGGTATGAAAACTCCTAAACAAGATGCTATCTGTCCACATTAGAACTGCCATCCTCAAATCAGAAAGCTTGTTGTCATTCAAGAGCTGTCATAGGACACAGCCATGTGGTGACTTATGCTCATTTTGCCAATATCACTGGGGATCTTAAGTTTCCCAAGGCCGTCCCAGGCTGAAACATTTACTAAGACTACAGAGCTCACTATAAGCCTGTGTAGTGATCACAGGCTGTGACAGTGAAAGGATACACATGAAGATCAAAGGGAAAGGTGCTTAGACTGAAGTCCATGAGAAACCAGGGCAAGCTTCCAGGTGTCCCCTCCCAGGGGAGCTGCATAGACACTTGTTTAATTTTTTCAGCAACAATGACTGACAGCACATGCAATATATTGCCCACTCAGGAAGCTCACTCAAGTCTCGGTGTCAGGATTTTTGTAAGTGAGACCTGGCCTTGGGGTCAGATAATTCCATGGTCATGCAATGGCCTGTGACTGTCTCTAGGTTCCAGAGTCCAAATAGCTACAGTGTGGCCCAGAGTCTCAGGTATAAAGAAAAATGACCAGGCAGAATATTCTAAGGACTTGGAGGTGGTCTGCCAGGAACCAGTCTTTCAGAAATCAGGCCTCCATGTACTCTGCCATGTGGGATCCAGCCACTTTAGCCACCATGCCACCTGGCTGGCCTGAAAAGAAACACTTTTAAAGTTTACTTATTTATATGCTTTATGGACAAGTGAGACTGAGAGACACAGAAAGATAGAGACCACACCCACACCAGGATCTTGATGCCATGATTCACTGCCATTCCCCAACCAGCCCCATATGAGGAGCACACATGAACCCTGTGTGCTCATGGAGGTCTTTGGATGTGAAGCAAGAAACTCCCACAGGGGTCAGTCTTGCAGAGCATCACATTTACCACTATGCCACCATATGGACCTGAAAATAAATATTTTATAAGTGAAACTCATTCAAGTCAGGCTGGCAGATTCTGAATTAGAAACACAGATGGAAATGATAGAGCAAGAAATTTCTTTAAAACATAGTGCTAAACATGAGCTAGTTTAGTACTAGCTCCCACATGGGAGTTTCTTGCTTCATATCCACAGACCTCCATGAGCACACTGGGTCCATGTGTACCCCTCATATGGTGCTGGTTGGGGCTGGGGGCTAATCATGGCATCAAGATTCTGGTGTGGGTGTGGTCTCTATCTTTCTGTGTCTCTCAGTCTTTTTTAAATTTGTCTTAATTGCTTTGATTTATGGGTTGCAGACCAGAACCACCTTTTCACATAGTCCCCTACTGTTTGCTAGGGATGTTTAATGGCCTGCGCAAAATAAATCCATGGGTCAAACAAGAAAGTTATCCAAGTTTTTATCTCTCTCCTACCAAGACTTGTTTATGGTATGTAAAAGTCTTGCTCATACCCCTGTCCTTCAATAGAACTGAATTTTGTAGTTCTCTTAGATTGACTTAGAAAGACACTCACTCATCCAAGATTCTCTGCAAGTTTACTAAAGAATAGCTTCACACAACACAACTTCAGTGTTGTAAAAGTGGCAACATTATAGAACAATTACCTGGTTTAACATTTTCTTTAAGTTTATTTATTTGCTTTATTACAAAGGGAGAGAAGAAAAATAGAGAGAGAATGAGAAAGCACACACACACACACACACACACACACACACACACACCAGCAGCAGCAGGATCTTGTCACTGCATGAGCTCCCCCTGGGTTCCAGGCCAGCACAGTCACTGAAGCACCCCAAGGAACACCCTACCTTCTCAGACTCAGGATCTGAAACCCAGAAATTCCCAGGTTTCCATGTGGCTTCATATCTCACAGAGGTGCTCTAGTGACTACATAAATGTGGCAGGGTGCAATTCAACTTTTCATTTTATAAGTCAAAAGCGGAATCCATAAGAGGTCTCAGATAACTGACTTCTGCAAGACCTGGTGATTTTTGAATCCAAGACCATGAAAGTTTCTGTAACTAAGTGTTGCAATTTATTTTTCTCTAGAATTATTCATTTATTTCTTTTGTAATCATTATTGTTATTTTTCAATTTATTATAGGGCACATATTTTCACTAGAGAGAAAGACACACAAACAATCATGCATGCATGAGTGCATGCACAAATACACAGGGAGAGGAGAGAGAGACAGAGAGAGAGAGACAGACAGACAGACAGACAGGAAAATTGAGAAAGCAAACCACCAAGTCTGGGACTCAAACCATGGTTGTCTATGCCAGTCTAATGCCTTAACCACCACACCACGGACTGGGCCTGATGAAGTGCTACACTTTAATCCACATAACCAGGTGTTCATATCAGATGCTCCCTTCTATCAGGGAATATATGGAAACACAATAGTGATCTTGGCACTTTCCACCCTTGACTCACTTGTGCTAATAGAGAGACAGACTATACAGAGCAGGAGATGTCAGGGACCGTCACATTAGAGATGGCTGTGATGGGGCCAGCAGGTGGCATAGTGGAGATGGTTTTGATGTGAGGCTGCTCAGAGATCTCAGCTCAATAGACCACTCTCCAGGAAAAGGTTCAGATTGGTATGTTCAAGTCTCATTTCTTCACTTTTCTTATGAGGTCCTCCAGTGTCACGACTAGTCACAACAGAATCTCAAAGCAGGATGCCACCTTCTGGGTGTTATCAAATCCCCCTTTGTTCATTTGTTTCTTTGTTTTCTTGTTTGTCAGAGGGAACGTAAACTCATCAGAGAGATGGAAAGTAAAAAAGCACCCCATGGGGAATAATCACACTGCAAACCTTTCTCTTCCTCCTGTTCAACCATACAGGACATGAACACCCTCTGACTCATTGTGTCTCTTAAGACACCATGTATGGGACTCAAACCAGAGTCAGCTTGGTGGGATCCAGCTGCCTAAGCCATCAGGCCTTGGTCTGGCCTGCACCTGTCATTTAATTGTAAGTTGGGAGAGTGACAACTGAGAGCCAGGAGCAGAGGGTCCTTGTCCTGCCAACTGTGCCTTGAAGGGGTGATGTGATGAAAGTCCCACTCCACTGTGCTCCTCCTGCTTCTTCTACTCACACAGTTAGGAGGTGTGCCTAGATTGCTGCTCCTACATTTTCATTCACTACATAGAAATTCTTTTAAAAATATTCTTCAGAGTGCCAGTATGCACAACAGGTAAATATGGTTTAGAATGAACATTGGTTGGAGGAAAGGATTCGATTCCTGTTGCTTAATTCTGATTTCTCCTCACAAGAGCTCTTGATCCCTTGTTCTTTATACCCAGAAGACACTGCACCTAAGGTTTGTGTGGCCTTCTTGTGGCAATCTAGAATCGCCAGTCCAGGTGAAGCTAGAGTAGCTCTAATTTCTAATGTGTTATTATTCTCCTTTTTTCTATACATTGTTTTTCATATTTGGCTCTTTTCTTTTTCACATGGAAGCACCCTGTGGTTTAGTCCGTTTTCACAGATGTACAGAGATTTAGAAGTGAGTTGGTTTGCATTTTACATGTGGATGAAATGGCTTAAAATATGGTAGTGATGATGTTACTGGTTTTCTGTCCTACTTGTAGCACATTTAGTGAACATATTACTTTGTTATATTCTCATATATGTATATATATATTTTTATTTGATAGTAATTTTTTTTTCTTGCTATAGGGCAAACACACCAGAAAGAAAGAGAAATGTAGAAGTGAAAAATCACCCCACAGAGGGATTATCCATGCTGCAATCCCTTCTCCTCTGTTTTTACTCTCAGGACTTTGGGTGTGTATGCAGCATGATTTTCAACCTATCCCATTGGGGACTCAAACCATGAGGTTGGCCAGGTGGAATCCAGTGTGTACCCCCCACACTACTTGCTGGATCCATACTACCCAATTTTAGCAATAAAGTTCAGTGTTGAATAGATTTCCTCTTTTGTTAGAGTTAACAAAATTTACAGAATTAAAGACCTTCATTTCTACAAGTCACTAATACTCTAGTGAATATTCATGTGTATTTTATTTTTTTAAAAATGTTTATTCATTATAATTATTATTTCAATTTGAGGAGAATGACATAGAGAGAGGGAAAGTGAGAAAGCAAGCTGCCAGTTGCAGGACGTAAGGCATGGTCATCCATGTGCAAAACCAGTGCCCTAACCACCATGACACCTGCTGGATTTAATGTGTATTACTTAAAAGATTATTTTATTGTGGAGATTTGATAAATACTACATAATTCTTTTTTGTTTGTTTTTGTTTTGTTTTGTTTTTTGGAGAGGTTTTTGCTATAGGACACGTGCACTTGCCAAACAGAGAGAGACAGAGAGATAGAAAGCGAGAAATCACCCCCCAGGGAAGATGGCCATGCCACAATCCCTTCTCCTCCATTCTCCTCTCGGAATCTTGGGCACACATGCACACGCGTCCAGCGTGAGTTTAAGCCACCGGGTCCGGGATGTGAACCGCGGTCAACTACGTGGGAGTCCAGTGACATAGCCATTATGTTAACTGCTGGTCCCATGATAAATACTACATATTTCTTTACTGGGAATTCACAATATATTTATCATATTAAATTTTCTAAGAAACCCTGTAATAGCATGTATTCACCTTGTTTTACTCAAATTTCTACATATAAGTCATTTATCGTTTTACAATATATTTATAGAATGTAAAGAGTGGACAATGTTACCCTTCAGCATAGTATAAGAAAGATTTATTCAAGTTTCCTAAAATAAAGTCCAGTATTAACACTCTATTATAACTGGCTATTTATCTTTGCATAAATGCTCCCTATGAGACTTATGTATTTCTGAGAAAGGGTCACTCATTCCCCATCTCTGGAAGGGGTTTAAAACATATTTCAGGAGAAAAAAGACATCTGTAGCAGGAACATTTGTAGCATGAACTACAAAGGAGAGAATTAAAAATTGGTGATATTGAGAAAGGCAAAAAGTTTTTTTTCTGATTTTTTTTTTTTTTGGATAGAGTGCATTCACTTGCCAGAGACAGAGAGAAACACACACACAGAGACAGAAAGAAGGGAAGTGAGATATCACCCTGTTTTGGGGGGGGTGTCCACAGCACAATCCATTCTCCTCCATTCTCCTCTTGGCAATTTGGACATGTGACACACATGCACAAAGCATGTTTTTCAAGCTGCCATATCTAGGAGTTCAACTGTAGTCAGCCATATGGGCATCTAGTGTCATAACTACCACACTACATGCTGGCTCCCAGCAAGAAGACTTTTGTTCAAAATGTGCCAGTGCTACACCATGAAAAATGGAGACAAGCACAAGACTGGGCATAGTCTTTAGTCTACTGGGGTATAAGACAGGTCAGGCCCCTGGATTCTCCTACACAGATGCCAACAAGAGCAAAGGCATCCATCACCTGGGGAGAGGATACACTGATGGAGTGTTTCTGGAGAATCCCAGAAGGTATCTTCCAGGAACAAAAATAATTTTCACTGGTATTAAAAAGAATGCAGAAAGAGCAGAGTTTGTACCTTATCTTGAAAAAGCTACTCCTGAGCAATAGTTGGCAACTTCCTGGACAGCAGGTGAGCTAGTGGGTAAGGTGCTGAATTCCCACATGGCTGAATGCAATTTGAGTCCTGGACCTGGTGATATGAATCTCACACTGGGTATGTGAAATCATTTCCCAAATCCTGAGAGAATGAAAGAGTAGGGACTGCAGCATGGACATCCCCGCAGCAAGTAATTTCTCACTTTATCTCTTTCTTCCTCTCTTTTCAACGCATGTGCCCTGTATTTAGCAAAACTCTTTTAAAAATTGTTTTAAGTTGGCCACTCCTTTATTTATGTCAAAACAGAAATGTCTTACTTTTTTCTAAGAAGGAAATGATATATTCTTTTAATTCCATTCGTTTTAATTATTTTTAAAATTTGATCAGAGAGAAACAGAGGGACAAAAAGGAAAAGTGAAAACAAAAAAATCTCCTGGTCTGGGACTCAAACTGTGGTCAGTCATGTAGTTCAGTACCTTACCCACCACATCACCTGCTGGCCCCATGTCTCATTTTCTTCATGTGTACCATAATTAATTGATATCTTACAGCATAAATAAAATGAATGGCTGATGGGATATTTTTGTTGCACAATACTGTTGTAGGTCAGACTGGCTTACAATTAAATAAAATTACTGGTTTTTAAAATTTTGATAGTAATTTCTGTTTGGTAAATGCTATTACTGTTTGCCCTTGCTAAAATATAATTGGTAAATCATTAGTAATGCTCATCTTTCTATGAAAACTGTGAATGCCATCTCAAAACTTACTGGAAAATCAGCAGATGACATAGGAGCTAATCAATACCTGAGGCATTTCCCCTACTTTTCTTCTGTAGTCCTGTTTTGTGTCTTCATTTAAGTTTGTAATCTCTTCTTTCTGACATCAGTAGCCACTATATCCAGAACCATGTATTAAACTACTGTCCTTTCCTCAATGTATGTTCTTGGCATCATTTCT
Organism: Tupaia tana; assembly: GCA_026018925.1. Taxonomy (NCBI): domain Eukaryota; kingdom Metazoa; phylum Chordata; class Mammalia; order Scandentia; family Tupaiidae; genus Tupaia; species Tupaia tana. The sequence goes on from JAKSZU010000029.1 coordinate 13,228,864, forward strand.
AAATTTCAGTGGCCAGTAGATGGCATAGTAATTGAGAGCACTGGACTCCCACATGATGGACAGCAGTTTGAGTCCCAGAACTGGGAACTTGCTTTCTCACTCTCCCTGACTATTTGGTCAAATTAAAATAAATTATGGTCATTAAAATAATTTAAAAAATAAAGCAAGACCTTCCTAGAACAGAGAAAGAAGATACAATTCAATAAGTCAGATATGGAAGTAAAGACATTCTTCCTGACTATATAGAAGTAAAAAGCTTTCTAGAACACAATGAATACTAAATAATTAATAAAATGTTACCATTAATCAATACCCATCATGTAAGAAATAACCACTAATCTAAGATATCAATCATATTTGAAAGTATAACTGTCAAAACTTAGATGTATACATTGTTTTAAAAATAAATTTAGTGAGTCAGTCATTTTTAATTACTTTATAATAATATAAAATCTGTAACTTTCAGGTTCAAAACTCTAAAATTGTGATACAGTCTTATAAACCTTATATATTTTATTTGTAAGCTCTTCTTTTTTAAAAAACTTTTCAGGAATTCTTATCAGGCCTTATCAGAATAATATAGCACTTGGGCACAAAGATGCAGCCTAGGATCCCTGCACTGGAGGCCAAGATGGAGAAGACCTCCATAGCCACCATGAACTTGCCCTTGGTGCTGTGATAGACTGGTACAAATGTGACCCAGACGCTGCAGAACACCAGCATGCTGAAGGTGAGGAACTTGGCTTCATTGAATGTGTCAGGCAGGTTCCTGGCCAGGAAAGGCACAGTGAAGCTCCCCAGAGCCAAGAAGCCCAGGTAGCCCAGGACACAGTAGAAGGCAGTGACTGAGCCCTTGTTACACACAATGATGAGGCTTCTGGGCTCAGAGTGTGAGTCTATGTCAATGAAAGGGGGAGAGGTTCCCAGCCAGATTCCACAGATAATCATTTGGATCAGGGAGCAAATAGAAATGACAGAGTTGGAAGCCCCTGATAGCAGCAAGCACCTCATTGTTCTTCTAGGATTCAAGGCACTGAATGCCAGAATCACAATAATTGTTTTGGCCAAAACAGTGGAAACAGCCACAGTGAACACAAGGCCAAATGCTACTTGTTGGAGGACACAGGTGGCTGTGTTAGGATGACCAATGAAAAGCAAGGAGCAGAGGAAGCATGGCAGGAGGGAGATGGGCAGAATAAAGCTGAGAGCCTGGTTGTTGGCCTTGACAATGGGAGTGTCTCAGTGCTTCACAAAGACCCCCAAAACTACAGCTGTGAGAAGAAAGAAGCACAGAGCTATGCAGGCCATGGCTGTCCCCAAAGCATCCTCAAAACCCAGGAATGTCACAGGCTTGGGGAGGCAGTGAGTTCTTTCACTGTTTGGATACTCTTGAACTGGGCACTGGACACACTTCTTAGCATCTGGTGACAAAACTAAGGTCCGGCAATTCAATTTTACAAATTGATTGTCATGTTAAAGAAAATGTTGACTTTTGTGTAATTTTCCACAGATGAATCCACAAGGTAATACCAAGATATTCCAAATTAAGAGCCTATGTTGATAACACTAGGAGAATTTGTTTAGCTTCAGATGGCACCAAAATTATTTAAAACTGGATCTCAGCATCTAAAGATCTTGGTTGGCCCATCTTGTGGCTCTGAATGATACTCTCAATAATGAGAATTTATCCCAGATCTCTTCTCTACACTCTCCTCTGTTTTCTTTATAATGAACTTTATATTTCCGTGGCTTATCATGGTTGTTCATCACAACAGAAATGAATAGTTTTTTTTTTTTAATATTCAGAAAACAAGAAATATCTTGTTCTCCTGGAATATCATAACCTCTATCTCTATCCTAATTTCTATTGATTTTTTTAATATATAGCATGTCATTTTGTGTACCTAATTTTCTTATTGCACATTTTAATTTTTATATCAATATTATCATAAATAGTCATATGTAAATGTTAAAAACAGGTTTAATTTATTTTTTAATTTTTCTGTAGAGATTTTTGCCTTAGGGCATGTATGCTTGCCAGAGAGAGAGAAAGAGACAGACACAGTGAGAGAAAAAGTGAAATATCACCCTCAGACAGAATGGTCATGTTGTAATCTCTTTTTCTCCATTCTTTTCCTGGGATCTTGGGCATGTACACACACACCTGCCCAGCATGAGTTTCAAAGCACTGTATTTGGGACTTGAACTGCATTTTCCCATGTTGGAGTTCAACAATAAGTGACTATGACAACTGCAAGTCCCAAAAAACTGTTTTAAAACATTTAAATCTTGAATGGAATTTGATTTTTCCTATATACCTGTTGTTTGAGGAATTGGTATTATAATTACATGATAGAAAGATGGTATGTTCTTTCTGTTCTTTCTGGATACCATTTATATACATTTGAAAGCATAGTTTATAAATCTTTTTTTTTTCTTTTAGAGAGGCTGGTAATATTTTTTGCCTTTATACATTATGTGGTTTCTGTTGGACATACTCACTTCTATTTTTACATAGCAGGAAAGCAGCCACAGAGATTATGGAAATTAACAAGTATGTCTGCATTTCAATTACTTTTTTTATTGTAGAAAAACAGGTTGTATGTCTAATATTTACTCGAGTATGTATTTACTTTTGGTAATACTGAGGCAATATTGTTGGGCTGTCGAAAAAGTCATGATGCATTTTTCCATAGAAAATTTAAAAAAAACTAAAAAATACATCATGACTCTTACAACCCAATATTTCCTCAAAGAATTACAGTGAGGGTCAGCAGGTGTCATGGCAGTTAAGATCCCAGTGTGGAAAGATGATGGAAGAAGGAGAGTCTGAGGAAAGTCATGAAGGAGAAAAACAGAGAGACAAGACATTTATGGGACATAAAAATTGATTATTGTCTGTTGATGATAACATGTAGGGCATCTCTAACTGGACTGGTGAGAAATGTATTCATGTTGGAAAATTCACTTTACAAGCAAAGTGATGCATAGTGATTGAATGTATAAAAGAAATTAAAATAATACCAAAAAGACCTAGGCTCCCTCAAGACTTATGGCAGTTTGAGTCTCAGACACGGTAACTTGCTTTCTCACGTTCCCTTCCTAAATTTCTCTGGTGAGTGTGCATAACTTATAGCAAATTTTAATAATAATGATGGTGGAATTAAATAAACAGTTCTTAGATAAAAAAATTAGAGTGATAACTAATCACATTTTTTTCTTGTATTACCTATTTCTATTCCAAAAGTCAGCAGATACTCTGTGTTTAGTCTCAGGAATAGGTTTGGCACCCACATCAATGTGTTTATTTTCTTCTGGTCCCAAACCCTTTGTTTTTCTATTCATTTTTTTCTTTTTCTTTTAAATTTAATTTTATTTATTATTCATTTTAGGATTTGCTCTGGGGCATTTGTGTTCAGCACAGAGAAACAGAGACAAAGAGAGAGGGAAAGTGGAAAAGCAAGTGGCCAGATCTGGGACTCAAATTATGGTCGGTCATGTGGGATTCCAGTACCTTATGAATCATACCACCTACTGGGCCCTAATGTTCATTTAAACATTTACTTACTTATTTAATTTAATTTGTTATTATTATTATTAATTTTATTTATTACTATCATAATCTTGTTTATATTACATTGACTCACATATAACTTTACAGTGTATTACATTTATTTTTCCAGAAGGAATACCATGCATATCAGTCAATACAAAGACATTAAAATCTCCATCATCATCATCAAATAGCTTTTTATTTTTTTCTTCTTATTATTATATTATTATTATTTTTTAATTCGACCAGAGAGAGAGTGAAAGTGAGAAAACAAGCCGCACAGTCCAAGACTTGAACTGCAATCAGCCATGTGGCAGTCCAGCACCCTTAGCCACCATGCCACATGCTGGCTCCATATTACTCATGAAAAAAATTGTTGAGAGGCACATTCACTTACTAGAGAGACACCCAGAGAAAAAAAGAACTTGAGACCGCACCACCTCTGTAAAATAGTCATGTCACAATTCCTTCTACACCATATTTTCCCCCTTGTCATTATTTTTCACAATATACAAACTCCTGGTGTATTTTCCAAGTTATCTGGTTGAGGACTTAAGCCACAATTTGGGTCATGTGAGATTCAGACACCTTAACCACCATGCCATGGACTGTCTCCATACCTCTATTTTTATTTCTTGTTCTACACACTCATTTGGTTTTGCAATTCAGTCACAAGAAGATAAACATTTTTTTCTTGGCATATTCTAACATAAGTATTAATTTTTACTAGTAATGAAGATCAAAATAATTTCTACTGTTAGAATGTCTGCAATTGAATAAAATTATGTAATAATTCAAACCATATTTATTCCTTATATATTGGGAAAATGGAAGCATTATTTCTTTTAATTTTCCATATTTTACAATTGCCAACACCACATTTTATTTTGACAATTGTTTGATTTTATGTTTTGTATGACAGCAAATTTTGAGGTGCCTAAGTGTGAAATTGATTAGAATGTTGAGTCTTCAATCTTTAAGCTATGTTTCTTTTTTTTTCCTAAAATATAATTCATGTGTGATTTTTTTATTTCAGTCAACTCTTTGTTCCTAATTGCACAGGTGTATTTGAGCATGGTTGAAAAAGTTTAAAATATTTTGTGACCAGCTTTTAGCATAATAGCTATGTCACTGGTCTCTTATGTAGTCGACAGCGTTTTGAGTCCCAGCCCTGGTGGCTTAAACTCACACCAGGTGCGTGTGCATGTGTGCCCAAGATCCTAAGAGAAGAATGAAGTAGAAGGGATTGCAACATGGCCATACCCTCTGGGGGTGATTTCTCGCTTTCTGTCTTTCTGTTTTTCTCTGTCTTTTGGGTGAATAGTGCATACACCCTATAGGAAAAAAAAAAAAAAAAAAAAACTCTCAAAAAAAAAGTTTAAAATAGTTTTATAATAATTTACCTGTTATTATGTTGTGCTTATCATCTGGATATAAAAGTAAGATCCAAAGCTTAAAGCATCCACAGGTCACCTTGATAATGACACATCTCTCATTTCATGACTAATGTGCTCCAGTATGAGAGTTAAGATTGACACTGCCTTACCCAGCACTAAAGTGCAAGGATGTCCATTGGAAATTATTTCAGAGTTGAACCTTATTGAATGAGCATGGCCAGATAACAGCTTACACAAAATAGGGTAGAAATAGTGTTTATAAGATAAATATACCAAAACAATGAATATGTGAATTAAGAACAGTGGTTCTCTTGGAGATATACTTTAAATAAAAGCAAAGCAATTTTTGGGTAGATTTAAAGTTTAGGTCAGGCTACAAGGATTATAAATTTTCTGTTTCTATAAGTCACTGTGATTATATTTGTCGTTCTGAAAGGTAGGACTTTACAAAGCACTGTGTAAGAAAACAAAAAATTTGATTTAATTTAAAAAGGTAAAAAAAAAAAAGACCAGTGGTTCTCTATAATTCATCTCTCTCTCTCTCTCTCTCTCTCTCTCTCTCTCTCTGAGTATGTGTGTGTGTGTGTGTGTGTGTGTGTGTGAGAGAGAGAGAGAGAGAGAGAGAGAGAGAGAGTTTTGCTATAGGGCCAGTGTGTTCAGCAGAGAAACAGAAAGTGAGAAATCACTTTCCAGAGGAGATGGCCTTGCCACAGTCTCTTATTTTACTTTCTGCTCTGAAGATTTGGGGCACACATGCACGTGCACCTGGCATGACTCAACATTCAGGATTGGGGATTAAATCACAGTCAGCCACCTGGGACAGTGCCTTCACCACCACCACATCACCTGCTGCCCCCCATGTTTTTTTTTTTTTTGAGAGTTTTTTGTGGTAGGATGCGTGCGCTCGCCAGACAGACAGAGACAGAGAGACAGAAAGCGAGAAATCACCCCCCAGAGGTGATGGCCAGGCCGCAATCTCTTCTCCTCCTCTTCTCTTCTCCTCCTCTCGGGATCTTGGGCACGCATGCACACGTGCCCGGGGGAGTTTTAAGCCACCGGGTCCAGGACGAGAACTCGGTCGACTATATGGAAATCCAGCGACATAGCCATTACGATAACTGCTGGTCCCTGCCCCCCATGTTTTATTTCTAATAGTAACAGTTTTATTTTTATTGAGCAATAGTAGGGACTAAGAATCTAGTTATATATTTCATACTTGTTTGGTTTGAAATGTCTGATTCTGGGCACAAGGCACAAAGAAAGCAGCAGAGAGGTCTTCCTTCTTGGGGAAGTTTTTGAAATCCAGAAACACAGCTGTGACTACACACAGATTCAGGAGTCTGAGCAGAAAATAGAATTATTAGTTATAATCATATATGTTATAAACTATTTTGATGAGATGTCTCTATTTTTCTCCACCTTGAAGAAAATTATTGCTTTCAATAGTTCAACACTGTGTATGATTTAAACTCCCATCACATTGATATTAGTTAGACTTTCTTTTAATTGTTTTGTTTTATAGTGAGATTTTTACTAAAGGGTGCATACAGTCATCAGAGAGACAGAAAAAGTGAGAAAACACTCCTGGTGTGATGTCCACACTGCAATCCATTCTTTATTGTCTTCTCAGGGTTTGAGACAACCATGCACATATGCCACACATGAGTTTTAGGTCTCTCGTTCCAGGACTCAAAACTGTAGCCAGCAATGTGGAAGTCCAGAACTTAACCACTATGCTACCTGTTGGCCACCCTTACAAAGACTTCTAATGAAGAAGTAGTATGCTTCCCTTTGTTCTTTATGTATTATTACTATTTTTACATTTTTGTAAAAATTATTTATTTAGCTGTACTTATTATTCTTATTTTAAAATTTGAACAGAAATACAGAGAGAGTGAGAAAGGAAAAGTGAGAAAGTAAGCCACAGGTCTGGGACAAGAACTGTGGTCAACCATGTGGGAGTCCAGTGCTTTAACCATCACATCACCTACCAGCCCTCTTTATATATTATTTGCCAAATATCTCCAATGTACCTAATTACTGTACCCCATACATATCTAAAATTATCCCTTGTGTCATTCTCTTCTCTTATGTAATCACTTTCTTCAAAACAATCTCAATGCAGGTTTTACAAGGTAAATATTCTGAAAAGCTATGTTCCCAAGAATATTTATACTAGGTCCTCATATCTGGTGGTGTAGAAAATTTTTGGTTCTAGATTTTACAATATCTAATGTGATATGTAGGTACACAATAAAAAGTTAACTTAAATCTCATGTGCCAGCAGAATAAGAATGTCGTTAAGCCACTTCTGGACTCTGATGTTAGCAGAGCACTGCTTTTCCTATATGAACACAATACACGTGTGAAGCATGATTGTTATATAAATCTTTTTTAAAAAGATTTTTGCCTTAGGGTGTGTGCACTTGCACATGCGTGTTCATGCGCACGCGAGAGAGAGAGAAAGAGAGAAAGAAACAGAGACATTGAGATAGAAAGTGAGAAATTAGCCCACAGGAGAAATGGCCACATCACAATCCATTCCCTCTATCTCCTCCCAGGATGTGGGGCATGCATGCACATGCACTCAGCATGAGGTTCTAGACAACAGGTCCAAGACTCAAATTTCGGTCAGTCATGTGGGAGCCCAGCATTGTAACTACCATGTAATCTGCTGGCGCCTGTTGTATAAATCTTCTGCCTCATCTAATTGGCTGAGATTATAGTCAATGCTTTGAGATGTTTAGTACAACAAAGAATGATATGCAAGAGGTTGGCAGGTGGTGGGGTGGATAAGGCACTGGATTCTCATATGGCAAACTATGGTTAAACCCCTGGATCCATTGACTGGCTTTCACATTCTCTCTCTCTCTCTCTCTCTCTCTCTCTCTCTCTCTCTCTCTCATCAAATTGAAGAAGGCTAATAATAACAAATTAAATAAGTAACTCTTTAAAAAATGGTATGCAACATGATAAGAGAAAGTGAATCATATCTACAAAATCCTGAATGGCATTTTAATCTGTACTCTCCTTGTGTTTATAGAATATCAATATATAAGGACTTTGTTGACAAATGATAAAGGGTTTCAGGATATGTAGTGGAATTTTCTTAGACACACACAAACTCACACACACAAAAAAGAAAAACACAAAAAAAGGTGTTGTCACACAATCTCATTTCAGGACTCTGTTCATATACCTCTGTATATATTTAACATTGAAATGACATCATACCTCCTTGAAATTAACAGGCCACTTTATCATCTTTTCACACACATATAGACATATATATGAAAGAGTCATGTGCTCTATAAAAAATAGAAGACAATTCAGTCAGTGATGAAAAGCATACATGATAGTGGTTCCATAAAATAATAGGTTAGACCATATAAATTCCATGTGCAATGTGCAATATCATCTAGGTTTGTGTAAGTGCAATCTATTATGTTTACACAATGACAAACCTTCCTAAAAATGCATTTCTTGGGGACCAGCAGATGGTGCACTGTTTATGTTGTTGGACTCCCACATGGCTAAGTGCACTTTGAGTCCCAGATCTGGCAGCTTGAATCTTACTGGGTGAATGTGCATGTGAACTCAAAATTTTGAGAGGAGAATGGAGGAAAAGGGACTGTAGCATGGCCATCTCCCCATTTCTACCTTTCTATCTCTGTTTCTCTGGCAAGCACACATGCCCTACTGCAAAAAATCTATCTAAAATATAAATTAAATTAAATTAAATTAAATTAAATTAAAAATGCATTTTTCTCATTAAACAATGTTCAACTATGTATGCATATCCATTACTGCATTGATTTTAATTGGACTGCTGCTTGAACAAACATAAGAAAACAAATCAGCATATAAAAAACAGATGTTTTTCTATAGTAAGAATGTATGTAAGCAAAGTTACATAGTATAAAGTCAGGATGTATAAGGCAGATTTAAGAAAATAATTTGTATTTTCACTGAGGCAAGAGTTTAATAAAGTTTTCTTTAGGTGTCTGCCATAGGTCATTTGCTTTCACCAGAGAGAGATACAAACAGAAAAACAATATGTGAGAAATTAATCCTTAGGAAGTTGTTCATTCCTTAAACCCTTTTCCCCCATTCTTCTCTCAGGATTTTGGGCATACACGCACATACACATGCCAGGCATAATTTTCAAGTCATCAGATCCAGGACACAAAACCGTGGTTGGCCATGGAGAGCTCAGCTCCTTCACCACTACAGCACCAGCTGGCATGTGAAAAGCAAATTGAATACTATGTTAGTGTGGGAAGTGGGTGGGAGAAAGAGGAGAATGTGAGGGAAGACATTAAGAAGAAAAATAGAAAGGCAAGACATTAATGGGACACAGAAATTGATTATTATTTGTTGATGATAACATGTATAGTATTCCCAACTGGATTGGTGTGAAATATATTCATGTTGGAAAATTCACTTTACAAACTAAGTATAGTGATTTATTGTATAAAAGAAATTAAAACAAAATAAAATAAATAAATGTCTGCAATCTATCGTAGAAACTGAAAGACTGGAAAGTATAGTAGCAGGGAGGGCAACTGTAGATACTACACATAGTAAGAATAGGGATAATATGAGGGAGGGTATTAGGGGAGGAGGAAAAAAGATGAAAAGGAAGTACATATAACTGATACAAAAATAAAAAGCTATTTGCTGATGATAATGAATATGGTTATGTGTTTGTCTTGTCTGATATGCACTGTACTCATGCTGGGAAAAGTCGTGATGTACACTGTAAAGAGGTATTTATGATTAAATATAAATACAAAGAATAAAAAAATTAAAATATTGGAAAACACCAAAAAAAAAAAAAAAAACACACACACAAGAAAGGGTAGTCACTCAATTTCATTTCAGGACTCTGTTCAGATACCTCTGTATACATTTAACATTAAAATGACATACCTCCTTGAAATTAACAGGCCAGCTTATCATCTTTTCATTGATGACCAAGTCTTGATCTTGGGTGCTCCTGTAGACAAAATCTCCTACTTTAACTAACAGCAAACTGCCATTAGAAAACCTCACAAGATTGTGGATATCATACTGTGTCGTTTTTCTTTTTTCATCCAGGAGCTTGTTGTACACAATGCTGTTTGTCAACTGGTTTTCCCTCAGATATGAATGAAGCTGGATTAAAGGCAGAATTTACAAATTAGGACTGCATTAAATGTAGAGGTTCAACAGTCCCTATCTATCAAGTAATCCTATTTTATCATCTCTACCCTTTTTTGTAGGAGCTCAATATGGATTGAGTTGTCACCAGTTCTGCAGTCATGTGAGATGTACTCTCTTTTTTCTTTCTAAAAACAATGGAGGAATGGTTGTAGCTCATAAGAAAAATTCCAGGATGTTTCCCAAAAAGTGATTTGTACATGGACTTTCATAAAACTCAGACTAACAAAATCTGGCTTGGACTAATTAGAGGCTAAACTTGGTCATTTATAAAGGGCACACGTGGGCCCAGCCAGTGAGTGGTGTGATTAAAATGGCTGAATCACACATCACTAAGCCAGCATCTTTGTTCCTGTGCTTGCAGCCTACAAAACACACTGGATGAGGACAACAGGTGGCATGGTGGTTAAGGCATTGGACTCTCTCATGGCTGACTGTGGTTTAAGTTCTGGACTTGATGTCTTGCTTTCTGACTTTCCTTTTTTCTTTCTCTCTGTCTTTCTTGGATCAAATTTTTAAAAATAAAAATAAATAACATAAAATAATTATTTTAAGAGAAAACAAAACACTGGACACATGTGTGTTCATGTCCAAATTCCAGATAAAAACAGAGATGGAGAAAGGATTAAATTATGACTAATCCTCATGGGTGGTGATTTCTCACTTCCCCTCTGTGTCTTTCCCTAACAAATGCACATGTAGGAAAAAATATAAGAATTATTTAAAAATTTTTTTATTGCTATTTGTAGGACTTGACCAGAGAGAGAGGGAAACTGAGAAAGTAAGTCACCAGGTTCTAGACTTGAACCAGTACATCATGTGGGAGTTCAGCACTGTGACCACTATGCCACCTGCTGGTCCCTCGTAGGAAAAACTTTTAAAAGGCACAATATGTATGAAAACATTTAGATTCTTGATACTGGAAGGGGTAGTAGACAGTTCTTCAAGTTTATCCAAAAATGGACATTAAATATGTGCAATTTTTTGGATACTATTTGCACCTCAATAAAACTTTTAAAAATAACAAACTTGTTTTGTTCTTTAACACTTTTATCAAAAGAAGTCCAAAATAAAGATTTGTCATGTGACATGATAAGAAATAATTTCTAACAAATATATAAATTTAAAACTTTTCAATTATTTTTTATTTAGAGATATTTTTGCTATAGGGCATGTGCTCTTGCCAGAGAGAGAGAAACAGAGAAACAATAAGTGAGAAATCACCCACAGGAGGGATAGCCATGCCATAATCCCTTCTCCTCATTCTCCTCTTGGAATTTGGGGCATGCATGCACACACCACTGGAATGAGTTTTAAGCCTCCAGGTCTGAGATCTGAACCACAGTCAACTACATGAGAGTCCAGTGACATAACCATTATGCCATCTGTGGTCCCCAAACTTTCATTCTAAAGAGGTTTTTATTCCTGGTGGGCAAGTAAACCTTGTAGAGAGACATAGAGAGAATATGAGAGATGAGAAAAGAAGTGCCCCCATGAGGAATGAACTGCAATCTCTTCTTCATTTCTCCTTTTTTTGGGGATTTTGGGAATGCATGCATGCACACGTGCCTGGCATATTTTTGATGCCTCAAGGTTTTATATTTGGGCCATGTGGAATTTAGTTGCCTTATTCAATAGACCATAGATCCATCCCACTAAAGAGTTAGTGTTTGGAGAATTATTTATTTAATTTTATCTATTATCATTATTTTTAATTTGCAATAGGGCATGGGTGCTGATGAGAGACAGAGAGGAAAGAAAAATGAGAAAGCAAACTGTCGGGTCCAGGACCCAAACCAGTCAGCCATATGGAAGTCAAGATTTAACCACCATACCACTTGTAGGACTCACCAAGGATATTTTTTTTTTGGAGAGGTTTTTTTTTGCTATAGGGCACATGCGCTCGCCAGACAAGAGAGAGACAGAGAGACAGAAAGCGAGAAATCACCCCCCAGGGGGGATGGTCATACCGCAGTCCCTTCTCCTCCATTCTCCTCTCGGGATCTTGGGCATGCATGCACACACACCCGGCATGAGTTTTAAGCCACCGGGTCCAGGATACGAACCACGGTCGACTACGTGGGAGTCCAGGGACATAGCCATTATGCTAACTGCTGGTTCCTACCAAGGATATTTATAATAAAACATGTTAGACTTTTATTTTTGAATTTATGACATTCTTTTACAAAAAATAACTTTTATTGCTTATACAACTGTTCTTTCAGTCTTTACAATTTTTTTGGAGGTTTTTGCTATAGGGCACGTGCGCTAGCCCAAAAAACAGAGAAAGACAGAGACAAAAATCAAAAAATCATCCTCTAGGAAAGATGGTCATGCCACAATCCCTTCTCCTCCATTCTCCTCTCAGGATCTTGGGCACGCACACACACACACACACACACCCAGCTTGAATTTAAGCCACCAGGTTCAGGACTCAAATCCTAGTCAACTACATAGGAGTCCAGTGACATAGCCATTATGCCAACTGCTGATCCTCTGTCTTTACATTTTTAGAATGGAAGCACTCTCATCTTTAACAAATCTAGGTAACCATTTTGACAAAACTACTTGCTTTTCCCAGAGTCAACTTCAAACTTTTTCAAAGGGCAAATAAAATGTTGTTATTGTTAGTACAGTAGAATTCAAATGGAAACTAAATTTCTGATCTTTATTTTTATGTATGTATATTATATTTACTTGTTTTCTAACCAAATTTGTCTAATTTAATCGTCTCTTTTTGATAAAGATATTTTACACATAATTAATGAACTTGCTTATATTCTTTAAATTATTTATTTTATTAATTTTTTTTTAGGTTTTCTATATGGGGTGTGTACCACCACCGAGAGACAGAGAACAAGAGAGAAAGTCCCAGGATTTAAAACCATGTGAGAGTCCAGTGCCTTAACCATGATGCCACCTCCTAGTTCCATGATTTAGTGTTTCTTTAAAATAAAATATAAACTTATTTATAAACCAAATAGGATATCCTGAGACTATATGCATCAAAAGTGGTTCAGTGTTGTAAAGCTGGATCACTGTTCTTTCTTCCATGATTTTTGAAGATGGTATAAGAAAAATTAAAATTAATTCTGTTATGATTAAGACAGGCACAATAAATAACTGCAGACACCTGTAGGTCATCCATGCCAGTAAAAGAGCACAATGGTCATTCTGACTTTACAATATTCTACAATTTTCTTCCAAAATTTTGTCCATCTTAACTCTGTTCATTCTAAGTTATGCTAAGGTTATATTGTGACTATTTTCCATACATTCTCTTCCATTATTTTATAAAATCAAGGACAGGGAAACACATGGTGAAGTTGAGGGGACAGAGAGGAGAAAGAGGGTGATGGGAAGAAGCCAGCATCCAAGGACAATTCACAGAGAAAACAGAGTGTGTCAGTCATGTACAACTAATGGAGAACTCCCTTTAGATAAAAAGGTTTATTCTCTACATATAACCTTTTTCAGTACCACAAAAAAAAATATACATAAGCAGATGGCTTGTTGGTTAGGATGACTGAGTTTCCACATGATCTGCCACAGTTTGAGTTCTGGATCAGGAGGCTTGAAAACTATGCCAGGCATGTGTGTGAGCATGCCCAAAATCCTGAGAGGAGACTAGAGAAGGGACTGTATGCAGCATGGCCTTTTCCCTAGAAGGTTATTTTCACTTTTCTTCTTTCTTTTTCCTTTCTGGTAAGCACACTTGCCCCAAGGGGAAAAGCTAAATACAAAAAATTAAAAAGAAAAAAAAAACACTTCAGGGGTCAGAGGTGATTTGAAGGTTAAAGAGCACTCTCATATGACTGACCATGGTTTGAATCTCAGACCTGCAATGTGGAAAATAAAGCGAGGTATGAGTGTATGCCTGGTGCCCAAATCACAGGAAGAGAATGGAGCAGAAGGGATTGTGCTGTGGTCATATCCCCTGGGGAATTATTTCTCTTTCTATATCAATATGTCTCTCTGGTGAAAACGCATTACCTATGGAAGAAAAAATTTTTTAAAAAAGTAAAAAAGAAAATGTCTCCAAATATTATCAGGTGCTTGTGAGGAATGTTTACCTGCCAGGGAAGAATTGGCTGGTCTGCTTCTCCTGTAGATCCCATTTCTATTTTTTGCAGAAGCATCTTATAAAAAACTTGGACCACCACATACACAGCACTATAAATAAAATAGCTGGTGTTGGATATTGTAAACATGTAAAAATTAAATGGTAGAAACTCTTTGGAAGAATTTGGTGGGCAGTCTCCAAGTGTGCTACATACTGGCCAACTAAGTGAGCAATTAAAAGCATAATCCCAGAGTTTAATGAAATAAAATCTTCTGGATATTGGAAAGGGTTGACTGTCTTGAGAAATTGTTTAAAACCAGGAATATTCCTTTTCTGGTTTGAAAGAAAAAGGCTTCCATGGAAAGTGTATGGTATGTGATTCAAAATATGCAAAGCACCTTCCAACTCTGAGGAGCAGAGATTTCTCATGATCCATACCTTTCCCAAAATAAAATATATGATTTGTATCCTGAACTTGGGATTGGAAATCCCAAGTTCAGGATACTCCATTCATCACCATGTATTATATACACATTTGCAGATGACACTCTGAACATCTTTACAGCAAGGTAGTCACGATATAAAATGCCACGTTTTGTGGCAGGGAGCTTTTCAGTAAAGTCCACACAGATATAATTTTCTGTCATCTTTGCCTTTACATCCTGAAGGAACTGCTCCCCTTGCATATCATCAGATACATAGAGCGCCATCCATGTCCAGCCAAAATGCAGCAATAAGCAGATGATTCCATGAGCCAGAGAGCTGTCCTTGGTGGCTATCAGATAAACTGATGGAAATTGGTCTTTATCACCAAGGATGGGATCAAAAGGACCATATGTGACCTGAATTTAAAAAAAATTAAAAAAAAAAAACTCATACTTTTTAAAATAAACGTTAAATGCCAGATTGGGGCTGTTTAACTAAAATTCAGACTTCTCAGGTTTTATTGTTTTCAATTTTTACTAAAATTAAGAGGTGGGGAGAGGTTATTTACAAAGCTCACCGGTAAGGCAAATGAGTTGAAAACCTTTTTTTAAATTTTTTTAAAATTAAACTAACTGCCCTGAAGTTTCTGCATGTGAAATGTAGATACAATACTGAGCAAAATACGTGGCCTTCCAAGTACATCAGTCACCTATGTACAAGTGTCTTATACACCATAAAATTGCAGGGCATCATTTGATTAAAAAATAATTAGTATATGTTATGTGTAATAAACTTAAATTTACAAAGACTTTCCCATGCAGAGATCTGATTCTGTTCCTAGAGAAGGGAGGAATCCTGTATTAGCCATTTACCCATCGCAGACTGCACCAGAGCATTTCTGGGGGATGGTTGGATTTGCCAGTGGGTCAGTGAGGTCAGTGGGCAACTTTCTAAATGTTATTAGTTGATTCACTTCACACACTAGTGTTTTTCTAAATCTTAAAAAAGGAAATGTTTTGCCTATTTGGTGACAGTCAAAAGAGAATAAAAATTTTACTCTGACCTAGTTCTCCTTGCAGTCAGAGCCCCTCACTTGGAAAGTATGAATTGCCCTTCTTCTTTTTAAAGAAGATGGACTGTGTTTTGCATTTTGTGTACTTGTAAATGAATGTAACATACCATTGATTTTCCTAGTTAGAATATAGAATTGTAACACTACACAGTGTACATGCCCAGAAGCATGTGTATATTTCCAATGAACATTTTTGCAAGCACATTTGTAATAATATATATATATAATTAATGCATCTGTATATACTTATGCCTGAGCAAAATATTTTTTCAATTCTTGTTCATATTGTCTCTAAAAAATGTGTGATATTTATTTTGAAAAATACAGTTTTGACATCTGCCAAAAATTTAAAATATTGTGATTCTGAATTTACTGTGATTTTTAAAAATGTTCCCACTTAATCAGGGAGGAGCTAATTCTCTACCTGTTTAGACAATAGAATGGAATATTCAGTGAAGAGATTACATGCTGTGGTAATGATTCTTTTTTGTCAATATTACCATTAGAAGACTGTTTTCAATCCTTTTTTTTTTTTTTTTTTGAGAAAGGACATGTGACTTTACAGGTAACAATATCACTTCCAGACCAAAGAATGAAAGAAAAAGTCTAAGGTTCAATACATGCTTTATTGCCTACAGTGAGAACTAAGGTATGCATAAAATTTATAAAGAGTGTGCAATGGGACCAGCAGTTAGTGTAATGGCTATGTCGCTTGACTCCCTCGTAGTCGATTGTGGTTAACGTCCCGGACCCATTGGCTTAAAACTCACGCCGGGTGCGCGTGCGTGCGTGCCCAAGATTCTGAGAAGAGAACGGAGGAGAAGGGATTGTGGCATGGCCATCCCTCCTGGGGGGGGGGGTGATTTCTCGCTTTCTGTCTCTCTATCTCTCTGTCTGTCTGACAAGCACACACGCCCCATGGCAAAAAAAAAAAAAAAAAAAAAAAAAAAACATAAACAACTCTCAAAAAAAAAAATTGTGCAACAAGATGATAATGATTCTGCCTTCCTGGGCCCATGTGACAATGTGGATCAGAGGCTTCCTTCCCAACATGCCAGGTTTAAAATATTAAACTCTGAGAAAAAATTATGTATTGAGTTTTTCATACTGTATTTTATCAAGACAGCTTAAAACATATTGTCTTGTAAACACAAGCATATAGCCTCTATGATATTTTTAAAATAATTTTTTCTACAACATAATTATTTTATGCTAATGCTGTGTTTACAAGTAAAATCTCCTGAAACTTCTATGAGACAATTTCCCTGGAAGAACCTTTGAGGTGGAGATTTGTCATACTGAAAGTAACTGGAAATGCTTCCAAGAGACCCACCTACATGGATGTGAGGAAGGGCAGAGGGAGCTGGTAAACCTGAGCTGGGGGAACTGAGCAGTTTTGTGAGTTTGGAGGATCTCCAGTGCTGGGATATTATTTACTTGTCCAAAGTGATAATAAATGCAAAGGTTTTTTATATTTTTCTGCCTAATTGTCCTCTGAATGCCCACTAATATTGTCCTGTCCTAAGATCAGATGGTTCCCTATACTATGGGCACTTTTTAGGAAGCATATTTAAGACAACCCTCAATATTCCCATTACTGGGGTTTAGATGTCATGGCTATGGAAA
Source organism: Tupaia tana (assembly GCA_026018925.1). Classification (NCBI taxonomy): domain Eukaryota; kingdom Metazoa; phylum Chordata; class Mammalia; order Scandentia; family Tupaiidae; genus Tupaia; species Tupaia tana. The sequence goes on from JAKSZU010000029.1 coordinate 13,246,203, forward strand.
GAAATATGGAGGGAACTTAACAAACTTTACTTCTTTTTTATTTTTAATTTGTCATAGGGCAAATTAAACTATGTATATTTGCCACAGAGAGATAGAGGGACAGTGAGAAATCATCCCTCATAAGGGATGGTCATAACAATATTCTTTCTATGTTGAGATTTGGGGCATGCAACCACATATGCCCAGTGTGTTCTTCAGGATACCAAAATCAAGACTTGAGCTATGCAATCAGCCAAGTGAAATCCAGGCACATTAACCACCATATCCCCAGCTGGAATACTACAGTTCTTTTCCTTTCTAATCCTTGTATTGTTAATAGTCCCATGACTCAGGAAATAACATGTGCCTTTTTCCCTCTGCTTAAGCAAATTGTGTTCAAACAACCAAGAGAAGTGCTGAGGGCCTCTAGAGGTATGTACACCCAGCTTCCATGTTTTTGTTGCTCAGATGTAACAGAGTTACATTAGGAGCTATCCGATTTTCATTCTTTAACCTGACAACCCACTTACCTGTGGACTTTTGTAGAGCTCCAATAGGGTTCCAACTTGGGCCGAAAATATTGGCATGTTTCCTGCAATAATAGCAACAGGTTGTTTCTGTATCCGGCAGTTGTAGTTTGGCAAGTACTGATTCCCTCCAGAGAGCAAAAATAGAGCACTTTTTAAAGTTCTTTTATCACTGGGAAATGCATTGTAGAAATCATAACCCAGGGAGAGGTTGGGGAGCAAGTGAGGAATCTTATTGATCTGCTTAATGGCAAAGTAAAAGGCCAATACATATCTGTAGTCCATCCACTGGAACCTAAACAGAGGGAACAGCATTAGGAAATACTGTCAAGTCATGCAGTTCAGGGTAAATTCTTCAGCCAAACCAAAAGACATAACTTTATAGACCCAGGTTCCAATTCAGAGATTCTCCTGCATGGTACACAGAGCTAGTGTGAATAATGTTCTCAGGGTTTCAGAAAACTTTGAATCTGTTTTTCCTTCTGCTTATGCAAATCATGTCAAAACAATGAAGAGAGGCTTTGAATGTCTTGTGAGTGAGATGAGGTGTCATTTAGGTGAATGATGACACTGTTGTCTGAACAGAGAGGATTTTAAATGAGGACCATTAATACATGGAGAAAATGACAAATTTCTTTCAGAATATGACTAAAGAATTCTCCACTTCTCCTTACCCCACAGAACTGCCCTCAGCTTTCCCATTTCCATCTACAGATCCCTGGCCTAAGGGACAGTGAGGCAGGGCCTCCTTGCCCCAGCTCCAGCTTTGGTTGCCCAACCACAGTGACCCTCTCTCTCTGTAAGCTAGGTAGGCCTTTCTACCCCTTCTATTTTTCTTTCTTTTGTTAATTTCCCATTTCTCCTTACCCCACAGGAATACACCCAGCTTTTCAGCAGAACCCACTTCCATCTCCATACCCCTGTCAAAATTGTGCATCTCACACTACATTGTCATCTCCTGCCAATCCTTCATGCACCATAAGGGGTTAGACAGATCCAGAATCACAATTTTCAAATACCCTGGGATTGTGAGGTTCCCTGGGATTCTCCCTTTTCCATAACCACTTGCAAAAATGGAAAGACTACTCTTCAGACCCCTACATTGAAGACTCATCCTGTGCAGACCACATTGCAAAACACAGCAAAAGAGAGACTTCGACACACATCAGTCTACAAAAAAGGAACCCCCCCTTTTCCCAGTATCCAAAAGGGAATACCTCTCCCCATGGATAGAATTAGAAGAAGAGTCTCAGGTCTCAATTAACCAGGAAATATGTCTTCATCAAAAGAACACAGTAACTCCCCTCCATCTCTTGTAAAAACAGATGTTACTAAAATGTCAGAGAAAAAAAATGTAGAACATTCATGGAGACAAAATTCTATCAGTTAGAACAGAAAAGGGACAATGAGCTACAGGATATTAGAAAGTCATTCCAGGATATGAAAAAGGAAATGGACACTCTAAGAAAGAATCAGATGGAACTATTAGAGATGAAGTCTCTAATACAGGAAAACAAAAACACTCTCAAAAGTATTAAAAGTCAATTAGACCATGTTGAATATTGAATGTCTGACATAGAAGATAAAACCTCTGACCTAGGAAAAAAATCACCAAAAAGATAGAGATAATAACAAAAAAATGACGATAATATATAAGAAATATTAGATTGCATTAAACTTCCAAACATCAAATATTGGTATCTCAGAAGGTGAAGAAACTAATATGGGTGTGGAAAATCTATTTTATGAGATCCTGGAAGAAAATGTCCCAAGTCTAGGGAAGCACTTACAGATCCAGACACAAGAAATACAAACAAGAAATACAAACAACTTCAAGTAGAATCAGCACAAGAAGATCTTCCCCAAGGCCCATCTTAGCCAGATTGGCCAAGACCACAGATAAAGACAAGATACTAAAATTGGCACGAGAAAAACAAGAAGTGACTTACAAAGGTCATCTCATCAGGGAAACTCCGGATCTTTCAACAGAAACAATGCAAGCAAGGAAAGAATGGGAAAACATATTGAAAGTGTTAAGAGAGAAACAGTTTCAACCAAGATTATTATATCTAGCAATAAATCCTTCATTTGAGAAAAAAATTAAAATTTTCTCAAAGAAAAACTGAAAGAATTTACAAACACCAGACCAGCTCTTCAAGAAACTCTGAAGAGAGTCCTGTTCCAGGAAAACTAAGAATGATCAGCCAGAAATAAGGGAATAAAAGACAACCAAGACAATGGCCAACTTAAAGGTAAGAACAAATCTAGAAATATCGATAATAACATTGAATGTTAATGGATTAAATTCTCCAATCAAGAGACACAGACTGAAAGAATACAAAAAAAAATGGAATCCCTCTATTTTTTGTCTACAAGAAATGCATCTCATGGATAAATACACACATAGATTAAAAGTGAAGTGTTGGAAAAAGGTATTCCATGCAAATGGGAACCCCCCCCCCCCAAAAAAAAATGCTGGAGTAGCATTACTAATTTCTGACAAGATAGGCTTTAAAACAAAAACTGTTCGAGAGACAAAGAATGGCACTATATTGTAGTAAAAGGGTTAATCCATGAAGAAGATATAATGCTAACAAATATCTATGTACCTAACACAGGACCACCCAAATAAGTGAAAGAAAGACTGTTGGATCTAAAAGGAGAGATAGACTGCAGCACACTAATTGTTGGAGACCTCAACACCCCACTATCTCCTCTGGACAGATCATCTAGACAAAAAATAAGTAAACAGGTAAAGGATCTAAATGATACCATATATCAAATGGACTTAACAAACATCTATAGAACTTTCCACCCAAAAACCACTAGATACACTTTTTTTTTCATGCCCACATGGGACCTTTGTGAAGATTGACCACATGATAGTGCATAAAGCAAGACTCTACATATTCAAAGGCATAGAAACTATATCCAGGATCTTCTCTGACCATAATGTAATTAAACTTGATTTTAATTTCATGGGAAATTCTCAAAAATACACAAATACATGGAAACTAAATAGCCTACTCCTGAATGACTATGTAACTACTGAAGAAATTAAGACTGAAATCAAAACATTCATGGAACCAATGACAATGAGGACACGAGTTTCTATAATCTTTAGGACGCTGCAAAAGCAGTCATAAGAGGGAAGTGTATAGCAATTAGTGCACATAAGAAGATGAAAAGAAGGCAAACGAATCACCTAACATCATGCCTCAGAGAACTGGAAAAGCAACAGCAAAAAAATTCAAAAAGCTCCAGGAGAAAAGAAATAATAAAGATTTGAGCAGAAATAAATGAAATAGAAAATAAGTGAACTATACAGAAAATAAATGAAAGCAAAAGCTGGTTCTTTGAAAAGAAAGAGAAGATTGACACACCATTAGCCAGACTAATTAAGAAGAGAAAAAGGAATGAGATAAGTCAAATTCACAACAAATCAGGCAACATTACAACAGACATAACAGAAATACAAAACATCATTAGAGCATGCTATGAGCGAGTCTACGTCAACATAGAAGAAAACCTGGATGAGATGGACAAATTCCTGGACACATATAATCTACCAGTATTGACTCAGGAATACATAGAAAGCCTGACTGCACCTATAACAAACAATGAGATTGAATCAGTAATAAATAACCTGTGCATAATAAAAGCCATTTATGAAAAACCTACAATTAACATTATACTGAATGGGAAAAAATGGAAAGGTTTTCCACTAAAAACTGGTAGAAGACAAGGTTGCCCACTTTCTCTGCTCTTATTCAATATAGTACTGGAAGTTCCAGCCAATGTGATCAGACAAGAGAAGAAAATAAAAGGCATTCCAATAGGGAAAGAAGAGCTGAAATTACCTCTGTTTGCAGATGACATGACTGTATACATAGAAGACCCAATAGTATCCAAAAAAAAAAAAAAAAAAAAAAACTTCTCGAAGTAATAAATGCATACAGTAAAGTGGCAGGATACAAAATTAACTTACAAAAATATATAGCATTTCTATATACAAACAACAAGCAGACAGAAATAGAACTGAAGAAAGTAATTCCATTTACCATGGCCACAAGAAGCATAAGATACATTGGAATAAAAATAACCAAGGAAGTAAAAATAACCAAGTTTTCCTCTACAATGAAAACCTTTAAGATTAAATTGAAAAGGACACTAAAAAGTGGAAGTATATCTCATGTTCCTGGATTAGTAGAATCAATATAATCAAAATGTCAATTCTACCCAAATTAATCTACATGTTTAATGGAATCCCTATAAAATTACAAGAGATATTTTTCACAGACCTAGAAAAGACAATCAGATTTTGTCTGGAACCATGAAAGACCCCGTTTTGCTAAAGTCATCCTGCGCAAGAAGACAGGAGTAGGTGGTGTCTCACTTCCTGACCCCAAAATATATTACAAAGGTTTGATGATCAAAACATCATGATATTGGCCCCAAAATAGACATGAGGACCAATTGAACAGAGTAGAGACTCCAGAAATAAACCCCAAAACAAACAACCAACTCCTTTTTGACAAAGGGTACCAGTCAATCCAGCGGGACTAGGGAAACCTCTTTAGCAAATACTGTTTAAAAAACTGGGTATCCACCTATAGAAAGATTAATCTGAACCCCTAACTTTAACCATTAACAAAAATTAACTCAAAGTGAATCAATGATCTAAACCTAAAACCACAAACTATAAAACTACTGGTGGAAAACACTGGGGAAACTGGGAGACATTGGGGTAGGCAAAGACTTCTTAAGCAAGACCCCCAAAGCACAGGCAATAATTCCCAAAATAAACAGATGGGATTACATCAGATTAAGAGGTTTCTGCACAGCAAGCACACAGTAATTAGTGTGAATCGCCAAACCTTGGAATGGGGGAGAATTTTTTTAACTATGCCTCAGCTAAGGAACTGATAACCAGAATACACAACTCAAGCAGCTTACCCAGAAGAAAATGATTAACTCAATTAAAATATGGGACAATGAGCTGAAAAAACAACCATCCAAGGGAGACATAGGAACAGCCAAAAACATATGAAAGAATGCTCAACATCCCTCGTTGTAAGGGAGATACAGATCAAAACCACAATGAGATACCACCTAACCCCAGTTAGAATGGCGAAGATTAAAAAAACATATAATAATAAGTTCTGGAGAGGATATGGTGAAAGGGGGACACTCCTACACTGTTGCTGGGAATTTAAACTTGTCCAGTCACTGCGGAGAATGATATGGAGCTTCATCAAAGACCTTCAAATTGAACTACCATATGATGTGGCAATTCCACTCCTGGGTATCTACCCAAAGAACGGGAGAGCACTCAGTGGAAAAGCACTTGCACAACTATTTACATTGTAGCATTATTCATGATTGCTAAGTCATGGAACCAACCTGAATGTCCACAAACAGATGAATGGATTGAAAAATTGTGGCATATATATTTCATGGAATACTATTCATCCATAAAAAAATGATAAGGCCCTGGAATTTAATAGAAAGTGGATGAATGTGGAAGATTTGTTGTTGAGTGAAGGAATTCAGGCTATGAAAGAGCACCATTATATGTCTTCACTTAACATACCGTCTGCACTCCATGATAAAGACTGAAAGACTGGAGAACATAAAAGTATTAAAAATTGTAATGGACACTAGAGACAAGTGGAAAGAGAGTGTGAGAGGGAAAGAGCATAGAAAAGAAATTAGGGGAAAAAAGGAGAGGTAAGACACTTGTGGGATGCAGATAAAGTTTTTTTATGTGTTGATGAGGATGTGTACAATAGTCTTAACTGGGTTGGACTGAGGTGTATATCATGCTGGGTAAAGTCTTCACAATCTAAATGATATATAGCATTTTAATGTATAAATAATAATTTTTAAAATTAATTTTAAAAAGAATAGGACTAAAATGCACACATTCACTACATTCATACTCTTAAAAGATTTATATATAGACAAATCACAGATATGTATATTTATAAAATACAAAGTAGTTTTAAGATTTTTAAATATGACATCAACAATTGGACTAAGGTCATTACTACATATATCACCTGAAATATTTCACATCTGTGATGAGAACTTTAGTATAATAGTCTTTTGGCAGTATTAGAATAAATAGTACTCAATCATGAGTTACAGTCACCATGCCTACACTCACCTTCATAACCCTTCTAGAATTGGGTATATCTCACATGTCACTTTGTTTCTATTTAGTTCCAGAAACCATGATTAAAGCATTTCTTATTTTTCCTATATTATGGAACATTTAAATAACACCTGACAGGGCCAGCAGGTGGCATGGTGTTTAAGGCTCTGGACTCACACATGATCAACCACATTTCAAGTCTCAGATCTGGTGGCTTGATTTCTCACTTTCTCCCCACTCCTTTCTATCTCTCTGGTGAGCACACATGCCTGTTGCAAATGAAAATCAAAATAATAATGATAAATAATATTAAATAAATACTTCTCTAAAGAAGTAAAGAAAGTATAAATAGTATCTGGCTTGCCAGCTTTTCAACTACTTGGCATATTTCAAGTACATTTGGGCTTTTTTTATATTTTATACACTATAATGTTAATTCTAAAAAAATTGTTTTTAAATATGTTTTTGTCCAAAATTGAACATTTAATTTAAATCTTTTAGTCAATAACTGGCAGCATCAAGTTGTTTTACAAATTTGTAAAAAAAAATTTTCTCTGTAGTTGTAGTTAATTGGTCTTCATAATTGTTCATTTTCCCCTTAGAAATTCTCAGCTTTCAAAAGAATATTTGCTAAAAGTATATTTTTAGTTTAAAAAATAGCTCATGACTGAATCTAATTGACTAAAGGATATAGAGACACAGTATATAGTTGTAAATAACAGATATAGTGTGTGTAAAAGAGGAGGGTCTGAGGAAGAACATTTAGAAGAAAAATAGGGAGGCAAAGCATTAATGGCACAAATAAATGTGGTATTATCTGTTGAAGATATTTTGTAGTTTTATCAACTGTACTAGGGAGAAATGCTCACCTGTTGAAATATCCATTTTGTAAGCCAAATATAATGTTATTGAATGTGTAAAAGAAAATGAAATTAAAGAAATAATAATAAAAAACCCTCATGTATTGATTATTAAATTAATGTTATATATTGTCTTTAATTGTTTCTCTATTCTCTGTGTAATTATTCTGGTGTTAATTTCTTACATCTTACATTTCTTAATTTAAACATTCAAAGTGTTTTTTTTCTTTTCTTCTTTGAAAGGTTGTTGTCATGGTGAGTGTACTTTAGAGAGAGAGACCATGAGAGAAAAAGTGAGAAATCACCCCCCAAGAAGGTATGGCCATGCTGCAATCCCTTCTCCTTCATTTTCTTTTGGGGCCACACTTACATGTTCCCAGCATAATTTTGAAGACATCAAGTTCAGGATTCAAACTGCAATCAGCCAAGTGGGAGTTCAAGGACTTAATGCTCCACCATCTACTGTTCCCCAGATTTGTTAATAAAGCATGGTAGACTAAAGATTTTTATGTAATCAGAACTCTGTTTTTTTCTGAATGGGCTCTTACTTTTTTTTTCACTTTTTTTTTTGGCTATAGGCTGTGTGCACTCACCAGAGTGTAACAGAAAGAGAGAGAGAGAGAGAGAGAGAGAGAGAGAGAGAGAGAGAGAGAGAGAGAGAGAGAGAGAGAGAGAGAGAGAGAGAGAGAGAGAGTTCATTTCCTGGGGAGAAAGTCATGCCATGATGCCTTCTCTTCCATTCTGCTCTTGGGATTATTGTACATGCAGGCATACCCCCACCTCTCATGTTTTTCAAACAACTCAATTCAGGACCCCAACCATGTAGTCAGCCATGTGGGAAGCAGCTGCCTTAAGCTCTATGCTGAGTTAGGAGTTAGACCCCATTCTAGGTAGATAGGAGATGAACTCAGCATAAAGCAGTTGCTGTGGTTTCTTTCTGTGGTCTGGTGAATGTTCACTATGTCCCCATTACTAGTTTCAGAGGAATTTATGATTCCCCATTAGGTGGTCTAAAATCAGACTGAAATCAATCACTGTATGGAGCACGAATTGTGAGATTCAAGCCTCTGGGTTTACAACTAGAATCATGACCACATCAGAGTACAACGCCTCAACCACTATTCTACTTGCTGGCTTTTGCTATATAAAATTTTAATCAGACATCTGAAAATTCTCCCAGGCCTATCTGGAAACTTGTATATAATCCATACAAGTGGATTTGGCCAGAATGTCTATTACCTCTAATGTTACTACTTAGTAATATTCTATACAATTATCCCCACCTTGCTTTTTGGGTACAAATTTTATTTATCCTCGATATATTCAGATTTGAACCTAATATTCTTGAACTACTTCAAAATCTCATGGTCACATTTCCCTTGTATATTTTGAGACTTTAAAGGAAGCTTTCTTTACTGTTCTGTAAAAGATATCATGAAGGGACCAGGAGGTGGCATGGTGGTTAAGGTACTCGATTCTCACATGGCTGACCACAGTACATGTCTTGGGCATGGAAGCTCCAAAATTATTACAGAAACTTGTTCATGCATGCCCAAAATCCTGAGAGGAGAATAGAGCAGAAATTGGGGTGTGGATATCATCACTTGTTTGTATATGGTGGCAGCCTTCAGATACCTATGGCTTCTCTACAAAACACACTTTTACCATTCCCCAGTCAGCAGCAAGCTCCCAGAGTCAGTACCTTGATTGTAACATTAACTTCATGTCAGGAGCTCAGTGTCACAATATGCATGCAAGCCTCACTACATGAGTTTTGGTATGAAAAGTGCAAAGGTACCAACAATCTCACTCATCCTGAGCCTCCCACTAAATATGAAGATAGTACTGATGGAGTGGAAAACAAGCTATATTAATTCTCTCTTCTGTCTTGAAAGAAATGAAGAAACACTAAAAATGAGAAAAAGAAAGATGATAAAAGGATAACAAGGCATCCTGAGTTCACAACTGTGCTCTTCTCTCATTTCTGGGCTCACTTGATTATTCTCATTGGGGTTAATCACACACACATATTTGCCAACTACATTATTACACATATATAAACACATTTACACATACATATAACCAACAACTTACAGAGGTTTTGACGCTTCTTGAGGTGGCTTCATCAGAAAATGTAGTTGGCTTACAGTTTCGTTCTCTTCCATGATGACAAGGGGGAAAAACCCACCCAGTACCAGGTCCCCATCCTTGTAGACACTTGGCTTCCAGTATCCATAACAGGTAAAATTTTTCATCTCACATGCCATTTGTAAAGGCTGCATAAGTAGCATGATACTAATCAAAGGTAACGACATATCTGAGCTGGCCCAATACAGATAAAAAGCCCTATGTGTGAGAGCTGAGGAGGAGATGGAACTGGATTGTGTCTGCAGGCTCAGTCCTCTGCTGGGAGAGTCAACTCTGTGGAGGGCACAGAGGATTCTCACTTTCATGGTCTGCCTTTAGCTTGTAAAAACTGTGTTGCAGACTGGCATGACAGACAGGGACATAACTAGAACTTTTCAAAAGGCATTTCTACAGAAGCCATGATGCTGAGCCTTGTGCTTTATCTGAACAGCTCTGGTTTCCCTGTCTTTTTATTGTTTCACTTAAGTCCCTTCCTGGGGCTTGGGGGATCTCTCTGCCCTAAGGCTCTGCACCTGTCACCTTCCATTTTAGTGAAAAACAATTTGGGAAAAACATGTTTTGCACTGTTTTTCTCCGCCAGACTTTATGATTTCATAATGGCCAGTTAAGGCTTTGGGGACCATCCTATTCTCACACAACAAGTTTTGTAATTTTGTGACTAAGAGAAGCCAAAGTATTTGTATCACACAACTGCTCTTATAGATTAGACTTATAAAAATGGTGTTAAAATATTAAAAAGTTGGAGTAGCAGGTGGCATAGTAGTTAAGAAACTGGACTCCCAAATGATTGACTATGGTTTGAACCCTGGACCCTGGAGTTTAAAACTCATACTGAGCACTTGTGCATGCAAAATCCTGAAATGGAAGAAAATGGAGAAGAAATTGTGGTGTAACCATTCTCCTTAGGGGGTGATTTTTCACTTTTTCTCTCTCTCTCTGGCAATCACATGTGTCCTATAGCAAAAGCATCTCTCTAAATAAAAAATAAATAAATAAATCCACAATTACCTAATTTTGTATGATACTTTGAAAAGGAGGAGAAGGAATAATGTCAGTCATTGGTGGCTTCCTCACTAGTGTACAGAAGGCATTTCATTGCTATGTCCAATATCACTCTCAGGTCTGCAACACCATCATGGCACAAATGTGCCTTATAACTTACAAAGAAGTAGGATACTTTCCAGAAAAGATTAGATTATTTTTAAATTCCAATGTTCCATAAAATTAATTCGCATACCCCTAGAAATGATATTCTCTGCTCTATCCACTGATAATTCAGGTGTCAAGTGCTCATTATATTATTTAATATGTAATAACTAAAAAGAACTCTATTCTTGACCCAACATTTATCTGTTACATTTTTTCTCTTACCAGTCTTTATAAAAATATTCTTAAACATTTTTCATGACTTGTTTATTCATTTATTTTTGTACTTCTATTTTTTGATTTTTATAAAAATATAAAATGCAGAAAGATACTTTAACTGATGTAATCTTTGAGTGATGGCTTAATTGAGCCATTTAGCATTATTACCAGGGTTGGCAGGTGGTGTGGTGGTAAAGTTCTTGTACTTCCACATGGCTGACTGCAGTTTGAGTTTCAGACTTGGCAGCTTGCTTTCTCAATTTCCCTTTCTCAATTTGGTCAAAATTAATAAATCATAGTAATAAATTATAAAATAATTAAGTAAAATCAACATACATGTTACCTCACAATTTGTTTCTGAGGTGAGATCACAATATCTATTTCAGAGAATTATTCAGGTATACAATATAATGTAATTAATTACACTGATATGATGTACATTAGAACATTTGAACTTATTCCTCTTGTCTAACTGAAATGCCATTTTTTTGACCAACATTTCAATTTTAATTTAATTTATTTTTAGAGAGAATTTTGCTAAAAGATATACAAACACAAGAGATGGGTGTGAATGCCAGCTGCAGTGTGTGTAGAGGGGTGGGGCCTGGTGAAAGACATTTGGTGGAGGGATACAGAGGCAGAGCATTGACAGGATGGGGAGGTGTGGTGTTATATGTTGAAGATATTTTGATCAACTGGACTGGGGAGAAATGTTCACATATAGAAATGTTCACTGTGTAAGCTAAACAATGTGACTGAATGTATATAAATTAATTAATTAAAAAAGAGAATTTTGCTATAAGGTATATGTGTTTGTTGGAGAGACACAGATAGACACAAATCAAGAAAGCAACCCCAGGAGAATGGTCACACTGCAATCCCTCTCCTCCATTCTCCTCTTGGGATTTTGGGCAAACACACACATGGTTCTGGCATGAGTTTTAAGCCATTGGGTGCAGACTAATTTGTGGTCTACCTGGGAGCTCAGCAACCTAACCATTACACCATCATCTGCTTTCTTGACCAATATTTTTAAAGCCTGGCTACCCTCAAACAGTAGTAGCTGTCATATTATTCTCTGCTTCTGTGAATTTTAGTTTTTAATACTCTACTTACATGTAAGATGATGAGTTGTATGTTATTGTGTACCTGAGTTATTTCAATCAGCATAATGTCCTCCAAGTTCATCCCTGTTGTTGTAATAACATAATATGTTTTGTTACTTTTAGGGTCCATGTGATCACCAGAGACTAAGGGAGAGAGAAACACTTCCCATTGGAGCTTCATCATGCTTCAATCCCTTCTCTGTTTCTCCATTCTGTCAGGATTTCAAGAATGCACACACATATATGTAGTGTGCTTTTTAAGCCAACAAAAATGGGATTCAAATCATGGTCACTTATGTGGAACCCTGATTTTTTTTTTTTTTTTTGAAGAGTTTTTTGCTATAGGGAGCTTGCACTCGCCAGACAGAGAGAGACAGAAAGCAAGAAATCATCCCCTGGGGGGATGGCCATGTTGAAATCCCTTCTCCTTCATTCTCCTCTCGGGATCTTGAGCACGCATGCACATGCACCCAGCATGAGTTTAAGCCACTGAGTCCGGGACACGAACCGCGGCCGACTACACGGGAGTTCAGCGACATAGCCATTACACTAACTGCTGGTCCCCCTGGAACTCTGATCTTTTAAACATTAGGCTATGAAGCTGGTATGCAGAATTTTATTTTCAAGGCTGGATAATATTCTATCGGATACGTATATAAAAGGTTTTCTTAAAAATATTTATTTAATTCATCATTATTTTTATTTAGTTTTCTATTGGACATGTGCTCACTGGAGAGAAACAGATTGCAATAAAGAAAGGGAAAGTGAGGGAGCAAGCTGACAGGTCTGGGACTTGAACTGTGATCAACCATGTGGGACCAGCACTTCAAACACCACAGCACTTGCAGGTCCCTGTAACATGTTTTATCAATTTGTGTGTAATAGCTATGTTAATGTTTTATCATGACCATTATGAATAAATTTGCAATGAATGTGGAAGCATGAATACATTTTTGATATATTAATATTATAGTTTTTAAACATAACCAATTATGTAATTCTTAAGTCACATGGTAGTACTATTTTTAATTTTGTGAAAAACCTTAGAAAACTATATTCCATTGTGTTTAACCAATTTATATTTTTACCAAAAATGTTCAATAGTTCTCTTTCCTTCTTATATTTATTGAATTGTATATTTTTAAGAATAGCTATCTTAAGAGGTGTGAGGTTGGGGCTGGCAGGTGGTGTGATTGTTGAGGCACTGGACTCCCACATGGCTGACTATGGCTTGAGTCCTGGAACTGGTGGCTTCCTTTCTCACTTTCTTTTTCTCTCTTTCTCTGGTCAAACTAGAAAATAAAAACAACAAACAAGTAGATAAAATAAATTTTAAAAGTTTTCTAAGAAAATGAGACATGATGTGGTATTTCACAATTGTTTTCATTATTTTCCTAATGATTAGTGATGTCAAGTGTTTATTCACATACCTATTGGCCATTTGTATACTTTCTTCTGAAAAATTTTTATCCAAGGCTTTTGCACTTTTGCCCCTGAGTTATTTGTTTTTTGAATATTAAGTTTTTAATTCATTTTGAATATTAACTTTTTATGTAATATATAACATATCATGTCAATCATTATGCAGTTCTTCAAATATGTTTTTATTTAATTTGTTGGACAGAATCATTTTAGTTTTATGTAACTTTGTTTATTATTACTTTTCTTGTTTTTCATATTAAGATATATAAAAGTAGTACAGGGCCAGCAGGTGGCATAATGTATAAGGCACTGGACTCCCACACAGTCAACGACATTTGAATCCTGACCCGGTGGCTTGAAGTTCAAGTCAGGAATGTGTGTGTGTGTCCAAAATCCATATAGAAGAAGTGAGGAGAAGGGACTGCAGCATGACCATTCCCTGTGGTGATTTCTCTTTCTCTTTCAGATCTACTCTTTCTCTCCAGTGAGTGCATGTGCCTTATGGCAAAAAACATAACAAAACAAGTTACACATGGGGCCAGCAGGTGCCATGCTTATTAAGGCACTATACTCCCACATGGCAAACTGGTTTGAGTCCTGGATCTGCTGGCTTGAAAATCACATGCAGTGCGTGTGTGTGTGTGTGTGTGTGTGTGTGTGTGTCCAAAACCTTGAGAGGGGAATGGAGGATAAAGGATCACACTGGGCACATCTATATGTGTCCAAGACTCTGGGAGGAAAATGGAAGAAAAGAGATTACAGTGTGGCCATCTCCCAGATTGGGTGATTTCTCACTTTCTCACAGTCTCTTTCTTCCTCTCTCTCAAGGGAGCACACCCACCTAAGGCAAAAACCTCAAAAACTAGGATAACAAAATTAGACCATCTTTAGGCAACAGATAAAAGTTTTAAATTCCAAGGGCCAGAAGGTGGTATAGTGGTTAAGGTGCTGGACTACCACATGGCACACTGGGGTTTGACTACTGGATCTAGCAGCTTGAAAGTCACACAGAGCACATGCCCAAATTCCCAAGAGGAGAAATAAAATGGGATGGTGCCATGACCATTACCCATGGGAGGTGATATCTCATTTTCTGTCTCTGTCTCGTTCTCTCTGGTGAGCATGCCCACCCTTAAAATATGTCTAATTACAAAATTATAATGTAGCATTAAAATTAGGTAATATATCTACTTAGGTAGCACAGTAAATAATGCTATTTTAATAGAGACTGTGGAGACATGTATAGGGACTGGGACAATGAGATAGTGTGTGAGAGAGAATGAATTCAACTCTGAATATAGAATAGTCAAGTGTGAACTTAGTACCATGTAACAGGGTCAGTAGATAGCAAATTACATTAGGTAACTTTAGGGTTAAGGAGGATTTTGCTCAAATCCATCTACCTTGATTTCATAGAAAACAAACAGACCTTGGAAAAGTTTGGGAAGCCTGATTAAATTTTGGTCAAGCAGAGAATCTTTGTTAATACAGACAGAATTATTAAAACAATGGACCAGCAGGTGATGTGGTGGTTAATATGCTGGACTCTCACCATGGTTTGAGTTCTGAACCTAATGGCTTGGTTTCTCACACTCCTTCACTCTCTTTCTCTCTGGTCAAATTTAAAAGATAATAAATAAACAAATTTAATAAATAATTATTTGAAAAGAAAAAAATAAGAATTATTTAAACAAAATTTAAAAATGATTTAACCTCCGCCCTGGCAGGAGAGTTGAGGCCTTCCTTCAGAAGCGGATTCCTCATGGCTCCTGCAAAGTAGTCATTTCGTGCGGTGCATGCGCTGCACGGTTTTCTATTTTTGGGTTTCTAAAAATTTTCTTTTTTTTTTAGTTTTTCTTAATAAAAACAATAATTACAATTTTTTTGTGTTTTTTTATGTCTTTTTTTCTCTTTCTTTGTCATTGTTTCTCTCTCTTTCATTTTCTTTTTTCTTGTCTCTCCACTCTTTAGTATCCCTTCAATGTGTTTCTAGATAGATCTAAGGGCACTGTAGCTAAACATTGAAATACTATTAGGGTTAACATATTCCTCAATATCTACTGAAACTGCTGCACCAGCGATAACAACAGAACGGCAAAGAGATTCCAGATCACCTCTTTCTGCTTGCTCCTGAACACTCAGATTGAACTTCAAGAATTCGAAAGAAACACACCATCCATCAGATGACAAGAAATCACTGCAGGACCACAAGAAATATGGGAAAGCAAGAAAATACCTCTCCTCCAAGGGAAAAGAATAACTTCTCTTCATCCACCAGCAGTTCAATGCAAATCATGGAAATGTCTGATAAAGAATTTAGAACATTCATAATGGCTAAGCTAACTGAGATGGACGAGAAGAGAGACAATAAACTGCTAAAGAGAAAGGAGAAAGAAGTTGATGAGTTCCAGGAGGTGAGGAAATTCTTGCAAGATCTAAAGGAGGAATTACACGCTTTACAAAAGAGCCAAACGGAACTGTTAGAAATGAAGTCGATAATACAGGAAGTCAAAATCTCCCTTGAAAGTATTAAAAGCAGACTAGATCATACAGAAAAGAGAATCTCAGATGTAAAAGAGAAAATGGCTGGCCTAGAAAAATCCACCATGAAGACTGAGAAAATGGCACAAAAATTTGAGAATAATATACGAGAAGTACTAGATACCATCAAACGTCCAAACATCCAGATAATTGGCATTCCAGAAGGTGAAGAGAACCATAAGGGCATTGATAATCTATTCCATGAAATCCTGCAAGAAAACTTTCCAAACCTAGAGAGGCATTCGAAGATCCAGTCCCAAGAAATACAAAGGACCCCAAATAGAATCAACCCAAGAAGATCTTCTCCAAGACACATTATAGCCAGGTTGACCAAAACCACAGACAAAGACAAGATACTAAGATTGGCAAGAGAAAGACATCAAGTTACCTACAAAGGACATCCCATTAGGCTAACAACAGATCTCTCATCGGAAACAATGTGGGCGAGGAAGGAATGGGAAAATATATTCAAAGTGCTAAGAGAAAAGCAATTCCAGCCGAGAATACTGTACCCGGCAAGATTATCTTTCATGTGGGAAGGAAAGACAAGAACATTCTCAGATAAACAAAACCTGAAAGAATTTACCAGCACCAGACCAGATCTGCAAGAAGTTCTCAAGGGTGTGCTATATCAGGAAAATTAAATTCAGACACATGGAAAGAAGAGTTCAAGGGAACCAGCAGTTAGCATAATGGCTATGTCGCTGGACTCCCACGTAGTCAACCGCGGTTCACGTCCTGGACCCGGTGGCTTAAAACTCACGCCAGGCACGTGTGCGTGCGTGCCCAAGATCCCGAGAGGAGAACGGAGGAGAAGGGATTGCGGCGTGACCATCCCCCTTGGGGGGTGATTTCTCGCTTTCTGTCTCTATGTCTCTCTCTGTCTGGCGAGCGCACGTGCCCTATAGCGAAAACCTTTCAAAAAAAAAAAAAAAAAAAAGAGAGAAAGAGTTCAAAAACTAAGAAAGTGGCCAGCTTAATCATAGGGACAAGTCTGGAGTTGAATATTACATCCCAGAATTTAATAGAAAAAATGGAACCAGAACAGGCGATAAAGTACATGAGACTGATAGGTTCATGCACCTACCATTTGAACAGAATCCTAACTTGTTTCCTGGCTTTAAGAAAAGTTCCTTAGCATTTCTATAATTTAAGTTAAAACTGGTTTTCTTAATAGTACCATATGAACTTACCATTGAAAGTAGTTAGATTATTTAAGAAATCGTGTGATCAATACAATGTGGGTGGAAAAGGAATAGAAGACAATTGTAGACACCAGAGACAGTGTGAGAAGAGGGTGGGAAAGGACAGAGGGTCAGAAAGAGGGGTAAAAAATTCTAGGAAGTATAGATGGAAAATTTTGAATAATAATATGTATGATTAAGTCACTATGCAGTATATTCTGGATGGGAAATCATATTTTGTATGCTGTGATGATGCTTAGGGTAAGAATATAAATTAATTTACAAAAAAAAGAAAAGTTTCAGGAAAAATAATCCATTCGATGACCGCAGTTAAGATATATAGCCCCAGCTAGGTGCTACTTTATAGGATGCCTAAAGTTATATTTGTGTTCATGGAAATGTATAAATGTATATATCACCTGTGTTTGCTATGAAAATATTTAGATTAATTAAGATCTTTAGTAATTCAACAAAAAATGGGGGGAAAACAGTATAGAAAGTAAACATAGATACCAGAGACAGTGTGGGAAGAGAGTGGGAGATGGCTGAGGATAAGAGATAGAACCAAGGATGGGGGGGGAGCAAAACATACAGGAAACAAGAAATGGAAAATTATTTGTTGACAATAACATGTATGTTGATGTCCTTGATTGAGATAATATACAGTGTACTCTGGATGGAAAATCTCATTTTGTATGCTGTAATGATGTACAGTGAATGAACGTAAACAAATAAATTTAAATAAAATTAAAAAAAAAGAAATACACTGACCACTAGCAATGGAGCCTAGTGGTTAAAAGAGTCAGTGCCCACACGGTTGACCAAGGTTTGAATCGCTGGCCCTGTGACTTGAAAAACATGTCAGGTGTGTGTGTGTATCTGGAGTCCCATCAGGAACGAGAAACGGAGAAGGGATTATAGTGTAACTATGCTCCATTGCAGGGGTGCTTTCTAAAAAATTAATAAATAAAAATAAATAAAATTAAAAAAAATAAATAAAAAGAAAAAAAATGATTTAAAACTAATTAAGTCAACTCTCTCTCACACACAACTATTTAAAACCATTTTAAAACAATCCTGCAGCTAACCCTGTAGCTTGAGACCCAGCAGTTTTTAAATCACACTGGGTGCCCCTGCATGCATGCCCAGAATTCTGAGGAGAATGAAGATGGCTATCCTCTCTGTGGAGTGACTTCTCATTTTCCCTCTCTGTGTCTCTTAAGTAAGCATGCATGCTCTATAACAAAAACTTAAAAACATGTAAAATATCTTAATTAATAGTAAAAACAACACCATTTGTGAGTTGTTTAGAAATATCACATTGTGGATACAGATGGTGGACTGTAGTAAATCACAATGCTCCATGGAGGTGAGTTACCTGGAAATATTTCTAGGGTTTATGGCTAGAGACCTATTTGGGTATGCTGAGCATATGTGTGCAGTGGTTCAAGGCTGGCTGAGTGTGAGAATTAATCATGATACTAAGACTCTCTTAAGGGTGCTATCTGTCTCTCTCATGGAAGAATAAAACTTTTTGTAATAAAAACTGAATTCTCTAAAAAATAAAAATATTTATATAATTAAATCAAAATATTTATATACTTAAATAGTTAAGGCCTCATGCCTCCATGGCCAGCTGGCAATGGGTGTGAGTGGCACCACCTTTGCACTCAGTAAGGCAAAGATGGTGGGCCAGAACAGCACCACAACCACCTCTGGGGTGTGCCAGGCCCTGTTCATCTGGCACTGCATTTACTTTGATTGAAAGCAAAGGATTGACCTCAACTTCTATAACAGGCTGAAACAATGAAGAAAGAAACAGAAGTTTGCCAAGGAGAGAGCTGGGCTATCCAAGTTACCTGACCTTAAAAATGTGGGAACAGTTCAGAGTTTTCCCTGAAAAAATTCAGTGTGCTATAGAGTTGCTAGCCCAATATGAGTAAGAGAAGGTGGCAGACTGTTTGACCAATGCTATCACTGTGTGTGGGCACCCACAGCAGTTGCCTCAGGTGCTGTAGCACACACTGCCACCTCCCATATTCCAGATGCTGCTGACCAAGCTCCCAAAAACCAACTGGAGAATTTTTTAAAGAGACCTTTTTTTCATAGGGTGCCTGCACTCAAGAGAGAGAGAGAGAGAGAGAGAGAGAGAGAGAGAGAGAGAGAGAGAAAGTGATAAATCACTTTCCAGCATGAATGTCCATGCATGCCACAATCCTTCCCCACCATTCTACTCCTGGGATCTTGAGCATGAACATGTTTGCACCTTGCATGAGTTTCAAGTCACCCAGTTTGGGACTCATACCATAGTTGGCCATGTGGGAGTCCAGCCAGGTAATAGCTATACTGTCTGCTGGCTACCATCAAATATTTTAAGTGTTCAGAGCTTGACTAAAAATGACGTGAAGTGAGACATGAATGTTAACATAATAAAATCACAATTAATTACATTTTTAAAATTCTGAACTTGGAAGTTGAGCAGCTCTAGAATATAAGGGGAATATGCTTGTTATAGGACTGTCCTGCGCTGAAATCTACCAAAGATATTGTTTATTTTGTGTAGATCTATTTGTCTGTTTTATTCATTTTCCCAGTAAAAAATGTACTTTGATAGAAAACTTCTCATTTTATAAATATACTCATGAGTTACCATGATACCATGGGTTTCTTTAGTTCCTAAAACAAGCAATTAAAAAATACATATAATATAAAATATTTGCCCCCCCAAAAAAGGGGAGACACAGGTAAAAAGAGCTTATTTTTTATAATTATTTTAGTTATTATTGCTATTTTTAAAAAAAATTTTTGTAGAACATGCACATTCATCAGAGAGAGAGAGAGAGTGATAGAGAGAGAATGTGAGAAAGCAAGTCACCATGTCTGGGACTAGAACTGTTCTCTACCATGTGGGACTCCACTGCCTTAACCACCATGTAACCTGATGCTCCTAAATGCATTTTTTAAAAATATGGAACAGTTTTGTATAAATTTAAAAATTATGTAAAAACTTGTGTTTACAAAAATTGCATATTAAAGTTTCTGAGAGATCATTTCTCCCCTTTTGCTCTCAGATAGTAAAAATAAAATTAATACAGGTAAAATGTCCTGAAGGGTGCTACTGCGCTATGACTGCTGGTCCCAGTAGGAGAGCTCCCGAGCACTCACCACCATCCTCAGCATCTCCAAGAGTGCAGGCCTGGGGAGAGCAAGACACCTGGTACACCACAGCCTTCGCCACTAGCTTATTTCTGTCCCTGGCAATGTGAGCTCCAGGAGATAGCTGAGCCCACTGGCCCAGGGGTTGTGACAGGCAGCAGGTTCCTGTTAGGCAGGCTGGTGCAGGGAGGGGGCAGAGGGAGAAGGATGGAAGAAAGCATAGAAGAGGAGGGGGACAGCTATGAGTGATGATGGATGCCCAGAACTACAACTAGGAGACGACCTTGTAACGTTTTCTGCAGCCACTGCCACCTCCACCACCCACTGTTGATTTCAGTTCCTGCCTGAGAGTTTTCAGGGACATTGCTGGTGGTGTCAGCTGTCTCTATGGATAGGAAAGGCACAAAGGAGAGACTTTCAATGGGGTCCCCAAAACCACTGGAGGCCAAGGGGGTGACCATGATGTTAAAGAGCTACCACTTGGCTGCAGCCAAGGCAACCCCCACCCCAGCTCTACTATCAACCTCAACACTTCCACCTCCAAGCTCTTAATGAATATCACTATTAAAGATACAAGAGCACATACTGGGGGCTTCAGGTCACTTAGTGGTTAGGCACTGGATATTGATATGATCAACTGTGGTTCAAGTACCAGACACAGCAGGTTGAAATTCATGCCAGGCAAATGTGTATGTGTGCCAAAAATCTTGAGAATAAAATAAAAGTGAAGAAATTGAAACATGACCATCTCCTACAGAGGGTGATTTCTCACTTTCTGTTTCTATCTTTTTTCTCTCTCTGGCAATCAAACATGCTCTGTAGCAAAAATCCCTCTCTAAAAAAAATTCTGGACAAAATTGGATAGTGTCATAGGTGAACTTTTAATACAGAATCTGGATGACTATATCCCTATATTCTATGAAAAAAATATATGGCTGTGTGTATGAGTATGTAAGCCAGCAGCACTGGAACAGATGTATAGTGATCTGATTTAAAAGATTAATCACTTAGAGGGACCAGCAGGTGGTGTAATGGTTACGTTGCTGAACTCCCATGTAGTCTACTGTGGTTCAAGCCCCAGATTCAGTGGCTTAAACTCACACAGAGCACGTGTTTATGCCTGTGTTTATGCCTATAGTATGCCCAAGATCCTGAGAAGAAACTGGAGGAGAAGGAATTGAGGCATGGCCATCCCACCTGGGGGCACTTCTTGCTGTCTCTCTGTCTCTCTGTCTTTCCAGTTAGAGCATGTGTCCTATAGCAAAAACCTCTCTTCAAGAAAAATAATTATCACTTAGCATCTCAAAAGAGTTGCAAGCCAGTCCTGCAGACCTCTATACTGAAAGAGTTAATATAGCTCTTAGACAATGCATGGGAGCATCACAGAGCATTGTGCCTCTTTTTCTATATATGAGAAAGCTTTACATTAAAACCAGCTTAACAAAGACTTAAAAGGTGGCCTTATAAAGCTGTTCATGAAACATGTTGAGAAAAGCACATTTACAACAGAATGGCTTTACTTTTAGAAGCCCAGACAACATCAACTCAGGTCACATCTTCTACTATGGCAAATATTGTGAAGGTCTGTATACTCTCACACTGGAATGGGTTCAAATGGCTCCAACTCTGTTTTCTAAATTTATTTCGAACATTTTCCCTCTGGCAGTAGAACATGGACTTTCTGAATATGCTGCTCAAGATCAGAAACTTCAAAGAGAACTTATTCAGGATGATTTTACAGGAGGTGACAAATCCCAGAAGAGAGCTGGGGGTGAGTTGGCTTATAACAGCTCATCAGCATATGCAAGTTCCAGGGGGGACAGACAGTGAATGTACTGAATGTACTTTCCTTCTGAAAAAGAAGATGCACCAGAGCTGCAGAGAGTGTACTCAGAGCACAGTGGGAGCCTGCAGACACTCAGGAACTCTCACAAAGCTATTTTTTGTTTTTGGTATAGGGCACATGTGCTTGCTAGAGAAACAGAAACAGAGAGACAGAAAATATTAAAGCAGCCACCCCCCCAAGAGGATGGACATGCCACAATTCCTTCTCCTCCACTCTCCTCTTGAAATTTTAGGCACACACACACACACACACACACACACACATACACACACACACACACACACACACAAACACAAAGACACATATGCCCGGTGTGAGCCTCAACTGTAGAGTCTGGGACTCAAACCATATTTGACTAAGTGGGAGTCCAGTGCTGTATTCAGTATGCCATCTGCTGGTCCCCAAATCTGTTCTTACAAGGGGACATTGGATGTATTACTTTTGTTTTTAATTTTAAAAAAAATCAAAGAACTGAAAATGTGAGATTGAGTAGTGATTTAGACACTGGCCTCTCAAATGGACTACTATGGTTCAAGTCCCAGAACTGGTAGCTTAAAAACCTTAAAAATCACACCAGGCATGTGTGTGCACATGCTCAAATTCCAGGAGAATAAAGGAGAAGGTATTGTGTCATGGTTATACTCCCGCGTGATGATTTTTTACTTTTCCTCTCACTGTCTTTCTGTCTCACTCTCTTGCAAGTACACCCCCATGGCAAAAATTGTAAAAAATTAAAACAAAAACAAAAACAAAAACAAAAACAAAACAATGGCAGGCAGTTGGCATGGTGGTTAAGAAGCTAGATTCCCACATGGTCAGCTTTGGCTTGATGCCCTGAACCAGTGGTTTACTTTCTCACTTTCCCTCTTTTTTTCTTTCTTTCCTTCTCTGGTCAAATTAGAAGCATAAAAAATTAAGTAAGTAATTCTCAAAAACAAAGAAAACAAAAAATTGCTACTAGAAATGTGGATGATTTTGAAATGGTACAATTTTAATTAGTTTATCTACAAATTCTGTAAGGACCAACCATCCAGGAAACTGATCATTAATAAGTGATATCCAATGACAAAATCAGCAGCTTCCAAAAATATAAACGCAGAAGGATCAGCAGCCTGGAAAGCTGGAACTTCAGGATGGTGCACACTGTACAACAACTGGCATGAAAGATCTTTAAAGAATTTTTAGTAGCTGAACTTGTGGGCATTTTTGGAGCATATACTTTTTTGTTTGATAAGATAAACACAAGCCAAGATTTCAGGCAAACAATGAGTAAGAAATCCCCTTTCTTATAACAAATGATCTTATAACAAATCCAATGAACAATCTGTAATGTATGGGATCAGAGAACAAGAGCAAGAAAAATGGTTGAACAGCAAAAATAGACGCAGTCATTATTTTCAGCCTTCCATCTGAGCTGTTTGAGACTTTTGGGAGAAGAAAGATGAGCCTTTCACACTGCAGGCTTTTGGAGGCCCCAAAGTACATCCTACCGAGTAACAGAATTTTGGCTCCATTGTGGATTGACTTTCTCACCCACAGTGCGAATCAACAACTTGTTTCTTGCTTTTCCTCTGTATTTGTTGTTAAATATTAATATTTATAATAAAAGGCTAAGGAAGGAAAAGGAACAACTATTCTAATGATTTTTCCTCCCTTAACTCTACTACTGGTAAAAGAATAGAAACCAACTGCAGGTTCAGTATCCCGTATCAAAAATACTTTGAACCAAGTTTCAGGTTTAAGACTTTTTAAAATTTTGGCATATAGAGACCAGCAGTTAGTGTAGTGGCTATGTTGCTGGACTACCATGTAGTCGACCGTGGTTCAAGTCCTGGACCTGGTGGCTTAAAACTCACACTGGTCATGTGTGCATGCGTGCCCAAGATCCTGAGAGGAGAATGGAGGAAAAGGGATTGTGGTGTGGCCATCCCCCGGGAGGGGGTGATTTCTTACTTTCTGTATCTCTGTCTTTTCGGTGAGTGCATGTGCCCTATAGCAAAAACCTCTCCAAAAAATTTTTTTGGCATAGTTTTGGAGTTTGGAATTGTTTTTAGAGAAAGATTTTTTTCCAACAAGGTGCATGCACTCAATGTAGAGACCAAGAGAGACAGAGAGACAGAAATTACCCCCCACGGGGATATGGCCACACCACAGTGCCTTCTCCTCCATTATCTTCTCCTGATTGTAAACATACACACATGCACCCAGCATGAGTTTCAATTTACCAGGTACAGGACTCGAACTACAGTCAGCCATGTAGGAGGTCAGCAATGTAACCATTATGCCATCTTCTGGTCCTAAAGATTCAAATATTAATTAATCCTGGGAAGTAACCCAAGTATAAACATGATTGATTCATATGATTTTTTTTTTCCTTTTTATTTATTTATTTATTTTTTTTTTTCCTTTTCGCTTACATTTCTTTTTATTTATTTATTTATTTATTTATTTATTTATTTTTGTATATACTTTCAATCATATTGTTTGGCTTACAATGAGACCATTTCGATATGTGAACATTTCTCCCCAGACCCGTTGATCGAAATATCTTCAACAGATAACACCACACCTCCCCATCCCGTCAATGCTCTACCTCTGTATCCCTTCTCTAAATGTCTTTCGTTGGGCCCCACTCCTCCACATACACCTCATCTGACATTCACACCCATCTCTTGTGTTTGTTCAACTGTTAGTCAATCAGTTTCAGACATAGAATGCAGACAAACGGTATATGTTAAGTGGGGACATACAATGTCTCTCCTTCATAGTCTGGCTTGCCTCACTCAGCAGTACATCTTCCATATTCTTCCACTTTCTGTCAAAAGCCAGGGCTCTGTTGGTTTTTATGGCTGAGTAGTATTCCATAGAGTATATGTGCCACAGTTTTTCAATCCATTCCTCCATACGGGGACATCTGGGTTGGTTCCAAGACTTAGCAATTGTGAATAGTGCCGCAATAAACATCGATGTGCAAGCACTTTTCCAATGAAGAATTCTTCTGTCCTTTGGGTAGATACCGAGGAGTGGGATCTCTGGATCATATGGCAGATCTATCTGTAGATTTTTGAGGAATCTCCAAATTATTCTCCACAGTGGTTGGACCAATCTACATTCCCACCAGCAGTGTAAAAGAGTTCCCCTTTCACCACACCCCCGCCAACACTTATCATTTTTTGTTTTTTTAATATTAGACAATCTGACTGGGGTTAGGTGGTACCTCATTGTTGTTTTTATCTGCATTTCCCTTACGATGAGGGAGGTTGAACATTTTTTCATATGCCTTTTGGCCATTCGTATGTCATCTTTAGAGAGTGTTTTCTTCATCTCCTTCTCCCATCTTTTAATCGGGTTGATCATCTTTTTTCCAAACACCTTTTTTAGTTCCTTGTGTATTCTGGTTATCAGTCCCTTATCTGATGCAACATTTACAAAAATATTTTCCCATTCTGAGGGCTGTCGATTCACACTAACTACTGTGTCTTTGGCCATGCAGAAACTTCTTAGTCTGATGTAATCCCACTTGTCTATTTTGTGGATGATGGACTCTGCTTTGAGTGTCTTCTTTAGGAAGTCTTTCCCTACACCAATGTCTCCCAGAGTTTCCCCAGCATTCTCCAGGAGCAGCTTTATAGTTTGAGGTCTTAGATTTAGATCCTTGATCCACCTTGACTTGATTCTTGTCAAAGGAGAGAGGTAGGGGTTCAGATTCATCTTTCTGCAAGTGGAAGTCCAGTTTCTCCAGCACCACTTGCTGAAGAGGCTTTCATTTTCCCACTGGATTGACTGGTACCCCTTGTCAAAGATCAGTTGACTGTATGTTTGGGCACTTATTTCTGGGGACTCTATTCTGTTCCATTGGTCCACATGTCTGTTTCTGTGCCAATACCATGCTGTCTTTATTACCACAGCTTTGTAATACATTTTTGGATCGGGGATTGAGATGCCACCCACTCCATTCTTCTTGTGTAGAAGTGCTTTGGCAATACGGGGTCTTTTATGATTCCAGACAAATTTTAAGATTGTCTTTTCTAGATCTGTGAAGAATGTGTCTGGTACTTTGATTGGCATTGCATTAAATAGGTAGATTAATTTGGGTAGAATTGCCATTTTGATTATATTAACTCTTCCAATCCATGAACATGGGATGTCCTTCCATTTTTTTGTGTCATTTTCAATTTCTTTTTTTACCTTCTCATAGTTTTCCTTGTGGAGGTCTTTAACTTCTTTGGTTAGATTTATTCCTAAATATCTTATACTTTTAGTGGCTATGGTAAACGGAATAAGTTTTTTCAGTTCTATCTCAGTCTGCCTGTTATTCGTATACAGAAATGCTATCGATTTCTGTATATTGATTTTATATCCTGCCACCTTACTGAATTCATGTATTACTTCCAGTAGTTTTTCCATGGAGACCATTGGGTCTTCTATGTATACAATCATGTCATCTGCAAATAGAGAGAGTTTCACCTCTTCTTTTCCTATTCGAATGCCCTTTATTTTTTCCTCTTTTCTGATTGCGTTGGCGAGGACTTCCAGAACTATGTTGAAAAGGAGAGGAGAAAGTGGGCATCCTTGTCTTGTTCCTGTGTTTAGTGGGAAAGCTTTCAGCTTTTCTCCATTCAGGATGATGTTCGCTATGGGTTTTTCATAGATGGCTTTTATTGTATTGAGAAATGGCCCTTCTATGCCAATTTTGCTAAGAGTCTTGATCATGAAGGGATGTTGTATCTTATCAAATGCTTTTTCTGCGTCAATCGATATGACCATATGGTTTTTGTCTTTCTTCCTATTAATATGGCGTATTATGTTTATGGTTTTGCGTATGTTGAACCAACCTTGCATTCCTGGAATAAAGCCTACCTGATCATGGTGTATGATCTTCTGTATAAGTTGTTGAATACGATTTGCTAGTATCTTGTTGAGAATCTTTGAGTCTATGTTCATCAGAGATATTGGTCTATAGTTTTCCTTCCTTGTCCTGTCCTTATCTGTTTTGAGGATGAGGGTGACAGAGGCTTCATAGAATGAATTAGGGAGAGATTCACCCTTTTGGATCTTTAGAAATAATTTGAGCAGAATGGGAGTTAACTCTTCTTTGAAAGTTTTGTAGAATTCAGAGGTGAATCCATCGGGGCCAGGGCTTTTCTTTGTTGGGAGGTTACTTATTACTGATTCAATTTCCTGGCTTGTTATGGGCCTATTCAGACTTTCTATTTCTTCCTGGCTCATTCTTGGTAGATTATATTTGTCCAGGAATTTGTCCATCTCATCCAGATTATCTTGTTTCTTAGCGTATAGATGTTCAAAGTATCCTCTAATGATGTTTTGAATTTCTACTATGTCTGTTGTTATGTTACCAGCCTCATTGCAGATTTGATTCACCTGGTTCCTTTCTCTCTTCTTCTTAATAAGTCTCGCTAGTGGGGTATCAATTTTGTTTATCCTTTCAAAGAACCAGCTTTTGCTTTCACTTACTTTCTGTATAGTACGTTTATTTTCTATTTCATTTATTTCTGCTCGGATCTTTATTATTTCCTTTCTCCTGTAATTTTTTGGATTTTTTTGCTGTTGCTTTTCCAATTCTCTAAGGCTTGATGTTTGGTGATCCATTAGCCTTTTCTCTGTCTTCCTCTTATGTGCACTAATTGCTATGAACTTCCCTCTTATGACTGCTTTGGCAGTGTCCCAAAGATTATGGAAACTTGTATCTTCATTGTCATTGGCTTCCATGAATCTTTTGATTTCGGACTTTATTTCTTCGGTAATAGTGGAGTCATTCAGGAGTAGGTTATTTAGTTTCCATGTTTTTAGGTATTTTTGAGGATTTCTCTTGAAATTAAACTCGAGTTTAATTCCATCATGGTCAGAGAAGATGCTGGAAATAGTTTCTATGCCTCTGAATCTGCAGAGGCTTGCTTTGTGTCCTATGATGTGGTCAATCTTCGAGAAAGTTCCATGTCGGGGTGAGAAAAAGCTATATCTTGTGGTTTTTGGGTGGAAAGTTCTATAGATGTCTGTTAAGTCCAATTGATTTATGGTATCATTTAGATCCTTGATCTCTCTACCTATTTTTTGCCTAGATGATCTGTCCAGAGGGGATAATGCGGTGTTGAGATCTCCAACAATTAGTGTGTTGCAGTCTATCTCCCCTTTCAGATCTAACAATCTTTCCTTCACATATTTGGGTGCTCCTGTGTTAGGAGCATAGATATTAATAAGCGTTATATCTTCTCGATCTATAGAGCCTTTTACTATGATGTAGTGCCCTTCTTTGTCTCTTCGGACACTTTTTGTTTTAAAGCCTATTTTGTCAGAAATTAGTATCGCAACTCCAGCTCTTTTTTGGTTCCCAACTGCATGGAAAACCTTTTTCCAACCCTTCACTTTCAGTCTATGTATGTCTTTTTCCATGAGGTGGGTTTCTTGTAGGCAACAGATAGAGGGTTTCTGTTTTTTTATCCATTCAGCCAGTCTGTGTCTCTTGATTGGAGAATTTAACCCATTAACATTCAATGTTATTATCGATGTTACAGGATCTGTACAGACATTTAAGTTAGCCATTGTCTTAGTTGCCTGTTATTTCTTTGTTTCTGGCTGTTGCGTCTTTAGTTTTCCTGGAACAGTACTTTCTTCAGGATTTCTTGAAGAGCTGGTCTGGTGTTGGCAAATTCTTTCAGGTTTTGTTTGTCTGAGAAGATTTTAATCTTTTTTTCCCAAATGAAGGATAATCTTGCAGGGTATAATAGTCTTGGCTGAAATTCTTTCTCTCTTAACACTTTCAGTATGTCTTCCCATTCTTTTCTTGCTTGCATTGTTTCTGATGAGAGGTCTGGTGTTAGTCTTATGGGATGGCCTTTGTAAGTTACTTCTCATTTCTCTCTTGCCAGTTTTAGTATCATGTCTTTTTCTGTGACGTTAGACAGCCTGGCTAAGATGTGCCTTGGGGAAGATCTTCTGGGGTTGATTCTATTTGGGGTCCTTTGTATTTCTTGGGTCCGGATGGTTCGGTGCCTCTCTAGGCTTGGGAAATTTTCTTCCAAGATGTCATGGAATAGATTTTCCATTCCGCTATTAGTTTCTTCACCTTCTGGGATGCCGATTATTCTGATGTTTGGGCGTCTAATAGAGTCTAGTATTTCTCGTATATTATCCTCATGTTTTTTAGTTATTTTCTCGATCTTTTTGTAGTTTTTTTCTAGATCAGAGGTTTTATCTTCTACATCAGAGATTCGATCTTCAGCATGGTCTAATCGGCTCTTAATACTTTCCAGAGAGTTTTTGATTTCTTGTATTATAGACTTTATCTCTAATAGTTCCACCTGATTCTTTCTCAGAGTATCCATTTCTTCTTTCATATCCTGGAAGGACTTCCTAATTTCCTGTAGTTCGTTGTCTCTTTTTTTTTCCAATTCACAGAATTTGGTCACCATGAATGTTCGAAATTCTGTGTCTGTCATTTTGGTAACGTCCTCCATATTTACGAGACATGGAGGGGCATTTTCCTTTGTTGGAGACATATTTTCTTGTTTATTCAGACCTGGGGCTCTTTTTCTACTTTTAGCCATTGGAAGATTACTTCCCTTTTAAAGACCTCTTGGGAGAACTTTTGTCCCACGAGAAGTAAGAGTCTTTCCTTTTTGATGGGAATAGCTGTTTGTTGAAGTCTCTCTTCTGTTGTTTTTACCAATGTGTTTTCAGGAGCGGAACTCTACAGAAGGGTCTAACAAGCAGTATCTCCTTTTTCAAAGGGGATCAGTACTAGGGAGGATCCCAGAGACACTTACCTTCCTAGGAAATTTCAGATATATGATTCTGGACCTGTCTAGTCTGTCTGGCACGTTAAAAAATAAGGAGGAGAGGACAATATGCAACTAAAGGAAAGACAACACAGAAAAATAAAGAAAAAGTCGCGCGGCGCGCGATTTCGCCAGAGGCTTGCAGGAGAGCCTATTGCCTTCTGGCAGTCCTGGATAGTCTGGGGGGAGAAGGAGAGCTAGGTGTTAACAAGGGAATGCAGGGGTTTCAAGAGAGAAAAAAAACCGCCTCAAGGAAATCCTGGCTACCTACCTAGAAGGTGGAGTCTGGGGCCTGGGGGTCTGGAAGTGAGGTGGGGGTCAGAGGTGACCCTCCCTCAGTGTCCCTTGCCGGCCAGAGGCTTGCAGGAGAGCCTATTGCCTTCTGGCAGTCCTGGATAGTCTAGAAGGTGGAGTCTGGGGCCTGGGGGTCTGGAAGTGAGGTGGGGGTCAGAGGTGACCCTCCCTCAGTGTCCCTTGCCGGCCAGAGGCTTGCAGGAGAGCCTATTGCCTTCTGGCAGTCCTGGATAGTCTAGAAGGTGGAGTCTGGGGCCTGGGGGTCTGGAAGTGAGGTGGGGGTCAGAGGTGACCCTCCCTCAGTGTCCCTTGCCGGCCAGAGGCTTGCAGGAGAGCCTATTGCCTTCTGGCAGTCCTGGATAGTCTCAGTACTATATTTTCTTGATGAATAATACTTTTAACACTACACAGTTTTTTTTTTTTTTAAATGAATTATTTATTTAATTTGGTTCATTATTATTTTTAATTTAGTATAGGGTCCCTGTGCTCACTAGAGAGAGAGTATGAAAGAGAGAGAGAGAAGTGAGAAAGCAAGCCACCACATCTGGAACTCAAACCATGGTCAGCCTTGTAGGTATCCAGTACCTTAACCACCATGCCATCTGCTGGCCCTCTGATTTCCTTCTTTAACTGTTCTTATGATTTTTGTCATAAAGTCTATTTTGTCTGATATAAGTATCATGACTCCACCCTTTTTTTAATTTCCACTTGTTTGGAATATCTTTTTCCAGCCCTCTACTTTCAGTCTACGTGTATCTTTACCCATGATGTGTGTTTATGTTTGTTGTAGGCAGCATATAGAGGACTTTTTTTTTTAATCACTTTAGCCAATATGTTTCTTTTAATTAGAGCATTTAATCCACTTACATTCTACACAATTATTGATATTTACTGACTTACCACTGTCATTTTGTTAGCCATCTTCCAGTTTGTTTTTGTTCTCTTATTTGTTTATGTCTTTTTAGTTTTCCTGATATAGTACACCCTTCAATACATTGTGAATACATTGTGAATATCTGGCCTAGTGTTGATAAATTTTTTTCAGGTTTTTTTTTTAATCTGGGAATGATATTTTTGTGTTTTTCTTATTTGAAGGATAATCTCACAGGATTTAGTATTGGTTGAAATTGTTTTTCAGTGTTTTGAATATGTCGTCCCATTCCTTCCTTTTTTGCATTGTTTTAGTGGAGAGGTTTGATGTTAGCCTAGTAGGATAATGATTTGTAAATAACTATACATTTCTCTCTTGCCATTTTTAGAACATTGTTTTCCATTTTGATCATTCTGGTTGTGATGTACCCTTGTGAGAATCTTCTTAGGTTTATTCTATTTGGGGTCCTTTGTATTTGTTGGGTCTGATGTCTGAATGTTTCTCTAGGTTTGTAAAGCTTTCTTCAAGTATTTCATGGGATAGTTTTCGATGCTATAGTCATATTTTTCACTTTGTGAATTATTCAGATATTTGGGTGTTTAATGGTGTCTAGTATTTCTGGTATGTCATCATTTTGAAGGGTTATTTGTGAGAAACTCAGGGCTCGAAGGTAGGCTGTCATGAAGAATTGAGGCAAGAGATGAAGAAAAGTTAAAAGAGGGACTAAAGCTCTCTTGGAGCAGAAGCAAAACTATGCCAAAGCAGAACCCATTTATTCTAAATTAAATCAAATAAGTAGTGAGTTTAGCTATAGAAAACAGTATACAATATACGTGACATTCTTTATAGGCTGTATTCCTGGTACAAGATTGATAGCTATCATTAACTTAGTAGTTAGACAGTATTTTGGCTGTGGAATGTCACCAAACAGTCTTGAGACTCAGCCCATGCCAGGAGCTATCTAGTTGGCTTCTGTCTAGGAATGGATTTGCTTTCAACTCCCTTCTGCATTCTCTCCTGGCTTAATTCTCAGGCATGGGCTGGTTTTTGTCCACAACAGTTATTTTTTTATTCTTTTTGGTGGTTTTGTTTAAGTCAATGGCTTTGTCTTTCAGATCAGAGGTTCTATCTTCTGCATGGTCTAATCTGTTATTAATACGTTCAAGAGAAGTACTTTTTTTTGGACCAGCAATTAGTGTAATGGCTATGTCGCTGGACTCCCACGTAGTTGACCACAGTTCGAGTCCCAGACCTGGTGGCTTAAACTCACGCCGGGCGCATGTGCGTGCGTGCCCAAGATCCCGAGAGGAGAATGGAGGAGAAGGGATTGCAGCATGGCCATCCCCCCTGGGGGGGTGATTTCTCGCTTTCTATCTCTCTGTCTCTCTCTGTCTGTCTGGCAAGTGCACGCGCCCTATAGCAAAAACTTCTTCAAAAAAAGGAAAAAAGAAAAAAAAGAGAGAGGTACTTTTTTTTTGTTTTACAGTCTTTATCACTAGGAGTTCTGTTTAATTCTTTTTTATGGTGTTTGTCTATGGAATTCTTTTTCAGGTATTGGAATGATTTCCTCATCTGGAGTTAGTTGTCTGTTTTTTCTTTCATCTCATTCAGTTTTGTCACTTTAAACATTCTCTATTCTTTTTCTGATATTTCTGTGAGTTCTTTTGTACTCTTTTATTGAGGAGGACTTTTTCTGTTCCCTTGAGGGAGAAATATTTTATTCTTTCTTCATATTGATTCTGTGGTGTTAGTGGGGAAGATAAGCTCTACTTCTCAGGTGTGTTTTTGGGAGATGGTCTTTTCTATCAATCCAAGCAAGGTAAATGTAGCCAGCTTTAGATGTTGGTTTCTATCCCAGTCTCTCAGAATTAGTTGCACTTGGGGCTGATTCAAATAAAGAAGGAAGTACAAGTCAGCTAACTAAAATCTCAAAGCAAACTAAGGCATGTAAAAAGCAGGAGCAAGAAGCCTGAGAGGCCTGGTCCTTCTGCACTCCCTGACTCTCTGTTGCTGCACTTAGTCCTGAACCATGGGGGGTTAAGTTAGAGGGGGGTATGCCAGATGGTCGAAAGCACACCAGCTTGAGCTAAAGGCAGAAGCAAGAAGTCTGAGATGTGCAATCCATCTATGCTGAATCTCAGTCTCTTATTGCCACTGGCTCCTGAACCATGGAAGCTTAAGGTGCAGGGTGAGGTGGGGGAAGGGTCAAAAACACAGCTGTGCAGGCAAAGACATTAGGAAGAAGTCAGAGATGTGTAGTTAATAGGCTCGCTTTGTCTCTCTCTCTCTCTGCTACTAGTTCCTAGCTTCTGCACCATGAGTGCTTACTGCAGAAGTGCATTGGAAAGAGTGTCCAAAGCACACCTGCTCAGGCAGAAAGCAAAAGCAAGAACTCTGAGATGCACTGTCTTTCAATGTTCACTCTTTCTTCCTGCCCCTGACTCTTGCACTGTGTCAGTTATGGTAGAGGGGCCTGGGCAATGGCGAAGGTCAAAAGCACACTTATGCAGGCAGAAGGCAACATCAAGAACACTGAGACATGAGGTCCTTCTGCACTCATGCTCTCTATCTGACTTGCTGTTCCTGACTCCTGCAAGGTGGGACTTAAGGAAATGTGGACAGGAGGGGATTATAAACCATACCTGTGCAGGCAACTGGTAACAGCAAGAAGTCTGAGATGCAAGGTACTTCTGCATTTACTCTCTCTTGCTATCACTGGCTTCTTCACATAGGGGCTATGGCAGACATGCTGGAGAGGAAGGTTCCAAAGTGAATCTCTACAGGGAAAAGGCAGCAACAAAACATCTGAAAGTCATTGCTCACTCTCACAGTCTCACTGCCACTGGCTCCTTTACCATGGGGGCTTATGGTGGAGGGCAGAGTGGTGGGGGGCATTTTAAAGCACATCTAGACTTGCCAAAGGTAGCAGCAAGAGGTCTAAGATAATTATCCTCCTGTGCTCACTCTCTCTGTCTTTCTCTCTTGCCAATGCTGACTCATGCACTTTAGGAGCTTAAGGCAGAGGGGCATGGGATGTGGAGAGTCTAAAGCACCCCGACATGGGCAAAAGGCAGAAGGAAGAAGCTCCACCCTTCTGTGCTCACTCTCTGTTGCCCCTGTCTCAGACATGGGGTCTTGTAGAGGATGGGCACGTGATTGGTGAGAGGGTTCAGAGCATACCTGTGAGGACAAAAGGCAACAGCAAGGACTCTGAGATCACTCTATTCTGTCTCACTGCCATGAGCTTTTACACCATGGGGCTTATGGCAAAGGGGTGAGGTGTGGGGTTAGTCCATAGCACACCTATGGGCAAAAGGTAGCAGTATGAAATATGAGATGTGCTGTCCTTCTGGGAATGCACAGGTGTGCTCTCTGTCTGCCACTGGCCACCGCAGCCTGGGGGTTTATTACAGAGGCATGCTGGGAGTGGGTAGCAGAAATTTCAAAGCACACTGATTCTGGCAGAAGGCAGCAGTATGATGTCTGAGACATGGGGTTCTTTTGTTTCTCTCTGTCTCTCAGTGCTGCTGGCTCCTAGACTGTGGCAGCATAAGGTGGAAGGGTGCAGCGAATATCCAGAGTACACTTGTGAAGGAAAAAGGGAGCATGAAGGAGTTTGAGATGCTCCATTCTTACATCACTCTCTCTCCATCTCTCACTGCCACTGGCTCCCTCCACCATGGGAGTTTATGGCATAGGGCTGTGTGTGTGGAGGGTATCTAAAGCACACTTCCACAGGCAAAGCAGGAAGAAGTCTGAGATGCCCAGTTCTGTGCTCATTCTGTCTCTGTCTTCCTACTGCTGGTTTTTGCTTTGTGGAACCTTATGGTTAAGGAGCCCTGTGTCGGGAGAGTTCAGAGAACACCTGCATGGGCAAAAGACAACAGGAAGTCTGAGATGCCTGGTCCTTCTAGGCTCATTCTTAGTCACTCTAGCTGCTGCTGGGTCCTGCATCCTGGAGGCTTAAGGTAGTGAAGGGCAGAGGGACAGGGTTCAAACCACACCTGTCTAGGTAAAAGGCAGCAAAAAGTGTGAGATATGCAGTCGTTTTGCATTCACTCTATCTCTCATTGCTACTGGCTGTGCACTGTGAGTGCTTATGGTGGAAAGGCTTAGGGTGGGGCAGGGTCCAAAGCACACCTGTGTGGGAAAAAGGCAGGAGCAAGAAGTTTAATGTGCATGGTATTACTGTGCTCATTCTCTTGTTGCCTCAGGCTCCTGCAACATGGGGCTCATGGTGGAGACAGGGTGGTGGGGTCGGTTCCAAAGCAGATCAGTATTTCTTTTTTTTTTTTTTTTTTTTACATTTAATCATTGCACCTCCTTACAGTGTACAACATGGTTTTTCCCAGCATGAATACAGTGCACATTAGTCAAGACAATGATTATACCATATACATTATCATCAACAGACAACTTTACATTTTTATGTCTATTAAGTGTGTTGTTTGTTCCCTGAATCCCTCCCTTCCACCCTCAGTTACTCATTCCCATTACCTCTCCCATACTGTCTCTAGTATCTGTAGTAGCCATCCCTGCTATTGTATATTCCAGTTCTTTCAGTTTCTTTCTTTTTTTTTTTTTCAATTATCAGCTCATATAGTTTTTTTTTTTTTTTTTTTTTTTTGAGAGGTTTTTCGCTATAGGGCGCGTACGCTCGCCAGACAGACAGAGAGAGACATAGAGACAGAAAGCGAGAAATCACCCCCCAGGGGGATGGTCACGCCGCAATCCCTTCTCCTCCATTCTCCTCTCGGGATCTTGGGCACGCACACTCACGCGCCTGGCGTGAGTTGTAAGCCACCGGGTCCGAGACGCGAACCGCGGTCGACTACGTGGGAGTCCAGTGACATAGCCATTACGCTAACTGCTGATTCCCAGCTCATATAGTTTTTAACAATAGGGAGCATAGGTTCTATTCAGGGTTGGATTAAGGGTGGGTCTCGTGCAGTTCCACAATTGTAGGTGTGTCTCTATGGGATACCATTTCAGGAAAGCGATTCTGGAAAGCAGAGGTGATTATCAGTTGATGTGGCACATCATCCATTATGTGATTACCAGGAATGGTGTTGTGGGGATTCAGCGTGAGTCATCCTCGGGTATCTGACTTCCTTAAGAATCGTAGAGTAGTTCTTGTTTTTCCCTGAGGTAATGCAGGGCTGGTAACCATCATCTTCTCACTGTCCATAGGCAGGGAAAATCCTCCTATACAATATATTTCTCAATTGGTTTAAGACAGCTAAAGTTTCTTTCTGTTGCTTGTAGTTGCAAGTTCTTAATCCTAGTTTTCGGCTTCATTTTGCCGCCTGTGGCTGGTGGCCACATGCAGGCGCAGGCCTGGGGGCCACACACAGGCCCAGGGCCACATGCAGGGCCGGCGGCCACGCGCAGGCAGTGGGGGCCCACGAGCGTGGGCCCAGGGCCCACATGTAGGCACGCCACGCAGGGGCACGCAGGGCGCAGAGCCCCGGCCTGCCGCACAAGGGCACGTGAGGCGTAGAGTCCAGGCCCCCTGCGCCGGCCCGGCCCGCCGCCACACAGGGGCACACGGGGCACAGAGCCCCGGCCCGCCACGGCGCACAGGGCACAGAGCCCCGGCCCACCGCACCGGCCCGGCCCGCCGCCACGCAGGGGCGCGCGGGTTGCAGAGCCCCGGCCCGCTGCGCAGGCCCGGCCCGCCATTCAGAGGCACGTGGGGCGCAGAGCCCCGGCCCGCCACGCAGGGGCACGCAGGGTGCAGAGCCCCGGCCCGCCACGCCGGCCTGACCCACTGCCACGCAGGGGCACGTGGGGTGCAGAGCCCCGGCCCGCCGTGCAGGCCCGGCCCGCCGTGCAGGGGCATGCGGGGCACAGAGCCCCGGCCCACTGCACAGGGGCACACGGGGCACAGAGCCATGGCCCACCGTGCCAGCCCGGCCCGCCACTGCACAGGGGCATGCGGAGCGCAGAGCCCCGGCCCGCCACGCTGGCCCGGCCCGCCATGCAGGGGCACGCGGGGCGCAGAGCCCCCGCAGGCCCGGCCCGCTGCGCAGAAGCAGGTCAGTATTTTTAAAAGGCAATAGCACAAAATCTGAGATGCTTTGTACTTCTCTCTCTCTTTCCAGCTGTTTCCTGAGCTGTGGGAGCTTAAGGCAAGGGGAGCAGGGAGTAGGAGTCCAAAGAACACCTGTTCAGGCAAAAGCAACTGCAAGAAACTGGGAAGAGCATTCCTTCTGAGCTCACTATCTTGCTACTGCTGGTTCCTGCAGGATGGCAGCTTATGGAGGAGGAATACAGGAGGGAAGGTCCAAAGCACATAAGTGTGTGCCACAGGCAGCAGCAAGAAGTCTGAGATACTCACTCTTGCTCTCTCTCTCTAACACTGTCTTCTGCACTTTGGGAACGAAAGGCAAAGGGGAGCAGGGGTATGGGGTTCCAAAAAACACCTCTGCAGCCAAAAGTCAACAGCAAGAACTATGGGATGTGCACTTCTGAGCTCACTTTTGCTTCTGATGCCTCCTGCATTGTGGGGCATACTGTAGAGGGGTACAGGGGGATAGGGGAAGTTTAGAGCACACCTGTGCCATCAAAGTCAGCAGCAAGATGTGCTCCTGTTTACTCTCTCTCTCCGTACTGCTGGTTTCTGCCCAGGGGTTGGCTTATGGTGGAAGGGCTCCAGTGCTGGGGGTGGTGGGAGGAAAAGTCCCAAAGC
This sequence comes from Tupaia tana, assembly GCA_026018925.1. Taxonomy (NCBI): domain Eukaryota; kingdom Metazoa; phylum Chordata; class Mammalia; order Scandentia; family Tupaiidae; genus Tupaia; species Tupaia tana. The sequence goes on from JAKSZU010000029.1 coordinate 13,284,146, forward strand.
ACACATGCACCAGCAAAAGGCAGCAGCAAGAAGTCTGAGACATGTGATATTTCTGCTTACTCTTGTGTACTGATTTTCTGCCAGTGGCTCCTGCACCATGGGGGCGTTTGGCCGAAGGGTTTGTGGATAGGGGGTTCCAAAGCATAACTGTGGCTACGCACACATATGTGCTTGGCGTAAGTTTTAAGCCGCCGAATCCAGGACTGGAACCATGGTTGACTACATAGGAGTCCATTAATGTAAACCTTATGTCATCTGCTGGTCCCCAGTGTTTTTGTTTGTTTGTCTGTTTTTTTTTTTTTTTTTTTTTTTTTTTTTTTTTTTTTTTTTAAAGAATCTTTACTATAAAGTATGTGTGCTCACCGGAAAGACAGAGGCAGAGAGATAGAAAGTGTGAAATGACCCCCTAGGGTGAATTGCCATGCCACATTGCCTTCTCCATTCTCCTCTTTTGATTTTGGATATGCACAAACAGGTTCCCATTGTGATTTTAAGCCACTGGGTTTGAGACTCAATCTCTGTCGACAACAGGAGAGTTCAGCAAACTTAACTATTTCATCACCTGCTGGTCCTCATAGTAACATTTTTACTAAGTTATTTTAACATTTTACTAAGTCTTTCATTTCTATCAGTGAATAAATTTGTGATTGCTCATTCAGTAAGGTCTTTTTAGCCCCTTCTCATGTGTAAGTGACTGTTCTCCCACAGCGGAATCTTGGAATAAGCAACATCATTTCTCTGACCTACTTCATTCACCCTCTCTTCCAGCTATAATTTTAATACAGAAACCTCTCTATTTGTCCAGGATTAAGAAAATGAATTTGTTTTTGGTAAGTTGTTTACTGATTTCCCCTCGTGTTTTACCTTGTATTTAGGAATTTTATGAGGGTTTATTAATTAAAATGGAAGAGTTAAAATAAATTTAGCATGAGAAATGCATAAGAAGGCAAGATATGATTGACAGGGTGAAATAGGCAGGTTATAAGGCCTTTAGAGCCCTGTGAGATGAGTACATATTGGTCTCTAGTCTTTGATATCATAGGAAAAACACATTTATTACATGGTTTGAATTGACTCTAAGGGGAGAGCATGCTAAATTCTCAAGGGATATGAATCATGAGATAGTCTTTATTGGTCACATAGATGACATGGGAGACAGTGTCTCATAACTAACCTGGAAATGAGCACTCAGTGTTCTACAGTGATCACTGTTACTAATTGCTAAAACACAAACCTGTCAGTAGCTTTTTCTAGGGTTGCTAATATAGCATAGTCCCAGACAGCTCTTAGAAATACCTGCTTGATACATATAAACATGGAATGTGTGGCAGGAATTTACTACAGTTTCCTAAAGAACCATCCATAAATTTTTCTCAGCTAGTGTATATGTGCTGATTATGCCAACAAGCTGCCCAAAGTTATATTTCCTGACCAATGTAGTAATGCACTGCATAGCAGCATTTCAGTGATGTGCTGTATGTATTAATGTGGCCCAAGAAGATTATAATGAAGCCCCCAAATCTCTGTAATCTAGCATAGTTATAGCTGTCATAACCTTGTAAAGTAACGCATTACCCACATGTTTGTGGTAATGCTGGTGAAAATAAACCTACTGTGCTGCCAGTTGCATGTAAATATATACATACAATTATAATCAGTAAATATGTATACTTATAAAGATAAATATAAATGAATATAATTATACATATATTTCCATTTTGGAATCATTCCTTGGTTACAAGTAATCATTGTACACCTTTGTGAAATACAGTATTTTTAAAAATAATTGTTTTTATTTATCTATTTATTTGTTGTCATTTTTGAGCCACCTGGTCCGGGGTGAACTACAGTCAGCGATGTTGGAATACAGAACTTAGCCACCACTGTTGTATTATGGTTTTTTATATTACAGTATCATTGTCTCTCTATTCTGTTTTTTGTTTTATTTTCTGTTTAGAAACATCTCACATAATCAAGTTTCTCTATTTTTGGTTTTTTTTCCATGCATCAAGGGTCTTATTTAAGTAGTCTTTACCCACTCCAACATGTTGTTCTTGTACATTCCTTAACAGGTTTATAAATTTGTGCATTATATTGAAGTCTTTAATCCACCTTGAGTTAATTGTAACTGGTGAGAGATGATCTAGTTTTACTCGAATGTTGGTGGATATTAATTTCTCCCAGAACCATTTATTGAAAACTCTTTTTTTCCATAGGCTTGATCTGTGGCCTTTGCCAGAAATCAGTTGGCTGTATGTTAAGTTTTTTCCTGTTTATTCTATTCATTTGGCCTGTCATATGTCTGTGTTTGTGCCAATACCATGCTGTTTTAGTGATTAAGGATTTACAATACATTTAGGAGTCAGGAAGTAAGGTACCTCCAACTTTATTCCTTTTGTACAGAATTGGTCTGATTATGTATTTTGTGATTATGCATAAATTTTATCATTATTTCTGTGTAGAATATTGCTGGGTATTTTTTTGGTAAGAATTGGAATGAATTTGTAGATCACTGGCGTAGTATTGGCATAGCACCTATATTGATTCTTCAAATTCATGAAAAGAGCTGTCTTCCTGGTTTTTGTATATTTCTCAAGTAACTTGTTTAGCTTTTTTTTTTTTTTTTTTGTAGAGGTTTTTTCCCTATAGGGCACGTGTGCTCACCAGAAAGACAGAGAGAGACAGAGAGACAGAAAGCGAGAAATTACCCCCCAGGGGGGATGGCCACACCACAATCCCTTCTCCTCCATTCTCCTCTCAGGATCTTGGGCACGCATGCACACGTGCCCAGCATGTGTTTAAGCCACTGGATCAGGAACTCAAACCGCAGTCAACTACATGGGAGTCCAGCAACATAGCCATTACACTAACTGCTGATCCCACTTGTTCAGCTTTTATAATTATTTTTATAGAGGTCTTTCATTTTCTGGGTGAGATTTTTTTCCAAATAATTTTTGTGGTTATTGTGAATGGGATTGCCTTCTTCACTTTTTTTTTTCTCAGTTTATGCATACTTAGTGTAGAAAAATGCTACAGATATTTTTAATTACCCAAGGACTTGTGTAATTGTTAGAGAGAGTGATAGAGAGATGGAGATACACGAAGAGAAAAAGCACCTCAAAATGAAACGTATAATGGCCATTATGAGCTATAAACCTACCTGGGAACTATCCTCTGGATTAAATTGACATAGCCAGGGTGCTCAGGGGATGCTGCACTCTCTTTCCTCCAATTCTCCTTCCCATCAGGATTTTGTGCACACATGCACACATACACACACTCAATGTATTTCCCAAGCCCTCAGGGCCTTGGACTCAAACCACAGGTGATTATGTGGGATCTGGCTCCCTACACATAGTATTTACTCCCTGTGCTATGGAGATAGCCTACTGCAGATTTTTGTATGCTGGATTTGTATCCTGCAACTTTACTGCATTTGTTTATTTCATCTAAGAGTTATTTGGTGGATTCTTTAGGTTATCCCATATATTGGGTTGTTAAAAAAAAGTAGAAAAATGCATCATGACTTTTCTGATGAACCATTATATAATCAAGTCCACCACAAATAGGGACAACTTAATTTTTTTCTTTTTCAATTTATATGCCATTATTTTGTTCTTTCATCTGACTTTATTAGCTAGTACTTCCAGTATCTATTTTGAATGGGAGAGAAGAAAGTGGACGTCTCTGTCTTATTCTAGTTTGAAGTTGAAAATGTTTCCAGTTTTTCCCGTTCAATATTATGTTAGCTGTAGGAATGTCACCTATGGCCTTTATTTGGTTATGAAATGTATTTTCTATGCCTATTTTATTGATTCTTAATCATAAAGGACTATTACATTTTATCAAATATTTTTATGTGTCAGTTAATATGATCATAGAATTTTTGTCATTTTTTCTCTTAATGTGATCTATTACATTTGTTGTTTTATATATATTGAATTATCCTTGTATTCCAGGAATAAATCCTACCTGGTCATAATGTATAATATTTTTAAAAGGTTGTTGGATTGGTTTCAATCATGACATGGCCCTATATTAAGCTTTCATAGACATGTGGTACTTTGGTGTTCCTTGCATCTTTTTTGCACATTCATATCAGTCTCTGGTTTTATTTTCTTTAATACTAGATAAGTTGCTTTTTTTAATGTAGATCTCCTGGTGATGAGGTATCTTAACTTCTTTTTAATTACCAAATATCTTTGTTTTATGTCATTTTTTTTTCTTCTTATGGGAAAGCTCACTCACTAGAGACAGAGAGGAGGAAAGGAGAAAGAATCCCTCATAACCAGCTTCCAATGGCCTTTTTATAATTCTTCCTGGGTGGAATTGGGTTTGACCCCTAATACATCATAGTAAGTGATTTCTTTTACCCTTTCTTAGTGCCACTGAGTGGGCTGAAGGTAGAGCAGGAGAATTTAGCTTTTGACAGCTCAGGCAGCCATTATTCCTCTAATTGTCAACATGCATTCTTGAAAGTTTCTGAAAACCATTTTCATAAAATTTATTTTACTACCAACAATCTTCATTTGTAGCATTTGTACATCTTCTTTAAGTCCATAAATTTATTTCTGCATAGTTTAATTTCTTGCCTGGAAGTTGAAATATCTATCATTTGAGTAATTTTATTTCTGAAATATGGGTCATATTTTGCTTTCATTTGATGGAATATGAATTTTAAATTCTACCTTGGATATTGTAAATTATACTTAATGGAGCTTCTGAATACTGTTACATATCTCAGAAGATCGATTTTTATTCTACATATTGGTCAACTGGCTAGATTCAAGTTCTAGATTTTATATCCCTTGCAGTGATGAGCTGCTGATTTTCAGTTTCTTTCAGTTTCTAATAGCTGCTGTTTAGTAGGTCCCTCTGAGTTCTGTAAATGTGTATTTAGTAGTTCACCAGCAATTTTGATGAGTTTTAGATGGAAATTCAGAGGATTATAGTCTTTGGCTTCCTCTTTTCTAGGACTTATGACCTTCTCCCCAAATTTCTGGTTGTCTGTTCAGCCCTGAACACTAGTTTTTGATAAGCTGAGCCCGTAAAGGTGCAGCTTTTACTTCCTTGATCTGTATGCAACCTGGAGAGTTCCCTGTGGTAAAATGCCAAAAACTTACAGAATTTGTCCTTTAAGAATCTCTAAATCCACTTTCTTCCTTCTTTTAACTATTCTCCACTGTCTCAGGTAGTTCCATTCTACATTTTCAAGTAACACACACACACACACACACACACACACACACGTGTGTGTGTGTATATGTATATATTTATATATGTACATGTATATTTGTTTTTCATGAGTGTTCTTTTGTCTAAGCCCTTTGCCATTATTTCATGTGCCTTGTTATTTTTAAGTGTTCATATGATAATAGCTCTTCTATTATTTAATTCCTTCAGTCTGTATTGTAGCTTTATATTTTCTACCCTGGACTGTTTCAAATTTTCTAAGTCTAGTATTTTTTTTTTACTACAGGAATGTAGTCTGTCTTCCATGAGAGACACTTATATACTCATTAAGTAAAGGTGAAGTAAGGACTACATTATAGATTTAATGTATTTTCTGCTTATTTATGGTCCACAAACTTTTTGTTACCTTAAGTGTAACATTTTTGAAATGGCTGTTTTGTGGTTCACAATATTCACATTTGACTTTTAATGTAACTTCAAGCATTTACATTACACCAGTTTGTGTACAAGAACTCTATAATAGTGTACTTGCACTTTTCTTAGTTTCTCTACCATGTCATCATGGATTTTACATCGTACATATTATAATCCCAACATGTGACTTTTTCACTTTCCTATACATTGACACACTCAGCTTTAACTACATGACTCGAGACCTATAATCATAAATTGCATTGTAAGCATGAGTTATCCATATAGCCCATAGCCATATGTTGCCTTTTTTCAAAAACAGATACCGCCTTTTTTCAAAAAGGAATTATTTATTTAATTTTATTTATTATCATTTTATTTTGCTCTAGGGCACTCACACTCATGGTGGGAGGAGTGAGAAAACAAGCCACCAGTCTGAGCCTCCCCTTGAACTGTGGTCTGCTATGTGGGGTCTAACACCTTTACCACATCACCATCTGCTGGCCCCAGCCAAAGTCTTCCTTAAAAGTTTGGAAAAAAAAGCAATGTATATGGGTCCTCACTTATTTTTTATTTCCAATACTCTTGTTTGTATCTTGCCAGATCTTTATCTGTTTTAACATTTTCTACTTTGTGACAGCTTGGCTCCTATACACCTTCTTGTAGTTGTCTTCGTATTGTCTATTGCTATATGATATTAGGCTATCTTTTAAGACCATGACTTTTATGACACCAGCTGTATATATGCAAGTTAAGGTGATCTGATCCCCCAAATTACCTTAGGCCTTGTAATTTCTAGAGGCAATTATGAACCTAGGAAGTTTTTAAAATCACTGTTAGGATACATTTTTATGCAAGAATCCACTAAAATCAGCCAGGGGACAATATGCACAAGGTATGTTTTATGGGTCATTTGCTCAAGTTTCCAATTGTTTTCTCTCAGTAGAATTCTGTTGATATTGCCTGTTTCTCCCAACAGTAATGGGCAACAACACCCACAGGACATTGGAAATGTGAGAATCTCATCCAAGCCATTGTTCAGGGTTAGGTGGTATCTCATTGTAGTTTTGATTTGTATCTCCCTTGTGATAAGGGATGTTGAGCATTTTTTATATATTTTTTGACTGTTTTTTTTGTCTTCTTTAGAGGGGTATCTGTTGAGCTTATTGGCCCATCTTTTAATTGGGCTGATCTTTTCTTTTTCTTTTCTTTTTTTTTTTTTTCATGTGCACTGTTTGATTTCTTTGTATATTCTAGTTATTAGACCCCTATTTGAGACATACTGTGCAAATCTATTTTCCCACTTCAAGGGTTGTCAATTCACTCTAATTCTTTATTTTGCTGTGCAGAAGCTTTTGAAATAACATGTTCCCACTTGTTTATTTTTGGGGTTGTTTCCTGTGCTTTGGGGATCTTACTGAATAAGTCCTTGCCTGTGCCAATGTCTTCATGGTTTCCCCTGCATCATTCACCAGTAGTTTTATAGTTTGAGGTCTTGGGTTTAGATGTTTGATCAAGTTTGAGTTGATTTTCGTTTATGGTGAGAGATAGGAGTCCAGTTTTCTCTTTCTGCAGGTGGATACCCAGTTTTTCCAGCCCAATGTGCTGAAGAGGTTTTCTTTTCTCCATTAGATTGACTGCCTTTTGTTAGAAAACAGTTGGCTATATGTTTGGGGATTTACTTCTGGGGTTTATTCTGGTTCCAATTGTCCACATGTTTGTTTTTGTGCCAATACCATGCTGTTTTGATGATCACAGCTTTGTAATACATTTTGGGGTCAAGAAGTTTATTTCTGGCGTCTCTATTCTGTCCCATTGGACCACCTCTCTGTTTTGTGCCAAAACCATGGTGTTTTGATTATTACAGCTTTATTGTATATTTTGGGGTCACAGAGGGAGAAGCCTTTTACTCCACTCTTCTTGCAGAGAATTTCTTTGATAATACTGTGTCTTCAATGATTCTAGACAAATTCTATGATTTTTTAAAATCTGTGTAGAATAGCTCTGGTAATTTGATAAGGGTTGCATTAAATTTGTAGATTAAATTGGGTAGGATTGACATTTTGATTATATCAATTCTTCTAATCCAGGGACATGGGATTCTTTTTTTTTTCCACTCTTTGTGTCATTTTCAATTTCTTTCTTTCTTTCTTTCTTTTTTTTTTTTTTTTGAGAGGTTTCTTTGTCATAGGGTGTGTGCACTCACCAGAAAGACAGAGAGACAGAAAGCAAGAAATCACCCCCCAGGGGGGATGGCCACACCACAGTCCCTTCTCCTTCATTCTCCTCTCAAGATATTGGGCACGCACGCACACACGCCCGGCGTGTGTTTAAGCCACCAGGTCCAGGACTCGAACTGTGGTCGACTTCGTGGGAGTTCAGTGACATAGCCATTATGCTAACTGCTGGTCCCTTCAATTTCTTTTTAAACTTTTCCATAGTTTTTCTTGTAGAGGTCATTGACTTCTTTGGTTAGGTTTATTCCTAGCTATCTTATGCTTCTTGCTGCTCTTGTAAGTGGCATAACTTTTTTCAAGTCTACCTCCATCTGCTCCTTTTCATTTATAGAAATGCTATATATATTTGCATGTTGATTTTGTATCCTGCCAGTTCATTGTATTCATTTATCACTTCCAGGAGTTTTTTTTTTTTTTTTTTTTTTTTTTTTTTTCCTTTCCCTGTGTGTGTAGATTCTTTTAGATTTTCTTTGTATTTAATTATGTTATATGCAAATAGAGGTGATTTCACTTCTTTCCCTATTTCAATGCCTTTTATTTTAGTTATTTGTCTGATTTCATTGGCTTGGACTTCCAGTAATATATGGAAAAGGAGTGGAGAAACTGGGCAGCTTTGATTTGTTTCAGTTTTTAGGTGAAAACCTTAACCCTTTTCCCCATTCAGTGTGATGTTAACGATCAGTTTTTCATATATGGCTTTTATTGCGTTGAGAAATGTTGCATCTATGCCAATGTTGCTGAGTTTATTAATCATGAAGGAATGTTGTGTTTTTTCAAATGCTTCTTCTGCATTGATTGATACTGTCATATGTTTTTATCCTTTTATCTGTTAATATAGTGTATTACATTACTAATTTTGTGTATATGAACCATCCTTGTATTCCTGGAATAAAGCCTACCTGGCTGTGGTGTGGTGTATAATATTTTTAACATGTCATTACATATAATTTCCTAGTATCTTGTTGAGAAGTTTCGCATCTATATTAATCAGAGATATTGGTCTGTAGTTTTCCTTGTTTGTTACATCATTTTCTCTTTTGGGGATGAGAGTGATAGAGATTTTATAAAATAAATTTGGGAGGATTTCTTCCTTTTGGATCTTTAGAAATCATTTGAGTTGAATGGAGATCATCTCTTCTTTCAAAATTTTGTAGAATTCAGAAGTGAAACCATTGGGACCTGCACTTTTCTTTGTTGGGAGATGATTTATTACTGATTAAATTCTTTTTTTATTAGTAATTCTATTTGAAACATATCCACACAGATTAACAGTGAGTGACAGTCCATGTTATCACTTATCTTTTGCAGTATTTCAGCACTTTATTTAACACCACTCTAAGCACTGGTATATAATTTTATAATTCTGGCTTCTTATATGTATGCTGTTATGATGTCTTTTTTCATTTCATTTGGTTATATACATTCCTGATCATCTGAATATTTATTTTCCTTACAAAAATATATCATTAGAATAAAGAGATGTTTGAGGTTGCTTCAGTGTTCAAGTTCAATTGTTTTTCTTTTTTTTCCCCCAGCTTTTCTTCAGTTGTCCTAAATATGATTAGCCCTATTTTATAAATACACATGACCCTGCAACTAAGTCAGGTTTATAAATGGATTGCCCCAGTAGGAAAGCATTTATACTTCTTTTCAACAAAAGGGCTGTGAATACTGCTGTTATTGCTGGTTTTGAATATGTACTTCCCCAGTAATCTCTTGTGAAAGTTCAGTGGGACACAGAAGAAACAAGAATAAACAAGCTCTGTCACTGAGTTAAAAATATCCTTTATTGTACCTTCCTTCCCCTGTGGAACACAAAACACAGTATGGCAGTCAATGCTAAAGTCAGTATTTAGTGTGGCTTACCTATTCCCTATATGATTCTTGCAATATTTTTCTGTACTTCACTGTGTAGCATCCGTATGTCTTCACAGAACATTGAGGGCAAAGTACAGAGTAAGGTTATTTTGTGCATAGTTTGATGTCATTAATACTTTTTTATTTTAAGGCATTGCCTCTCTCAGGTAAGGCTTTAAAGAGGACATAATCATGTTTAACCACTAAAGGGAAGAAAGAAAATTAGTTAACAAAAGGCTATTACACTTTCCTTGTGATAAATTTTACCTGCCCAGGACATTACACTGAGGTATTATTAGCTCTGTGGACTGACATTTAATAGAAGTACAATGCTACTTTGTCACATCTTCAATCTGAAAAAATCCAATGTAGCTGCAAAACTGTTCCCAAAAGGCAGACTAGTTTCTTGAACTTCAGATGTAGTTTTAGAGAAGTTATAGGGCCTCCTGGCTCAGGAATGCATTGGTATCTCACACTGTTCACAGTGGATTAACACTGGATAATTCAGAAAGATAGCAGTAGTACAGTTACAGTCTACTTGTCATCTTCTGTGTCTTGAGTTTGGTGTTTTAATGCTGGACTTTTGAAATTTGGAGCTTGGTGGCACACAACCTACAAATCCAATATTGTCACAAAAGTTAGTAATAGTCCAAACCTAGAGAGGCATTCGAAGATCCAGTCCCAGGAAATACAAAGGACCCCAAATAGAATCAATCCAAGAAGATCTTCTCCAAGACACATTATAGCCAGGTTGACCAAAACCGCAGACAAAGACAAGATACTAAGATTGGCAAGAGAGAAACATCAAGTTACCTACAAAGGACATCCCATCAGGCTAACAGCAGATCTCTCATCGGAAACAATGCGAGCGAGGAGAGAATGGGAAAATATATTCAAAGTGTTACGAGAGAAGCAATTTCAGCCAAGAATACTGTACCCGGCAAGATTATCTTTCAGGTGGGAAGAAAAGACAAGAACATTCTCAGATAAACAAAACCTGAAAGAATTTACCAGCACCAGACCAGATCTCCAAGAAGTTCTCAAGGGTGTGCTGTATCAAGAAAATTAAACACAGACACACGGAAATAAGAGTCAAAAAACCATGAAAGTGGCCAACTTAATCAGAGGGACAAGTCTGGAGTTGAATATTATATCCCAGAATTTAATCAGGAAAATTGAACCAGAACAGAAGATAAAAAGTACAGGAGACTGATAGGTTCATGCACCTTCCATTTGAACAGAATCCTAACTTGTTTCCTGGCTTTAAGCAAAGTTCCTTGGCATTTCTTTGAGTTAAGTTAAAACTGGTTTTCTTAGTAGTAATGAGTGAACTCACCATTGAAAGTAGTTAGATTATGTAGGAAATTGTGTGATCAATGCAACGTGGGTGGGAAGGGAATGAAGGACAATTCTAGACACCGGAGGTGGTGTGAGAGGAGGGTGGGAAGGGACAGAGGGTCAGAAAGAGGGGTGGAAGTAATTCTAGGAACTAGTAATGGAAAATTTTTTGTAATGTGCATGATTGTATCACTATGCAGTGTGTACTGGATGGGAGATTGCATTTTGTATGCTGTGATGAAGCTTAGGGAAGGAATGTAAATGGAGTTACAAAAAAAAAGTTTCAGAAAAAAAATATATATATATTCAATGACTGCAGTAGGATATGTAGCCACAGCTAGGTGCTACTTTATAGGATGCGTAAAGTAAGACTTGTGTTCATGGAAATGTGGGTATCACCTGTGTTTGCTATGAGGGTATTTGGATTGATTAGGGTCTTTGGCGTTACAATAAAATGTGAAGAGAAAACAGTATAGAAGACAAACATAGATACCAGAGACTGTGGGAGGAGAGTGGGAGATGGCAGAGGGTAAGAGATAGAGAATCTAGGATGGGGGGAAAAAAGCAAAACATACAGAAGACAAGAAATGGAAGATCATTTGCTGACAATAACATGTTTGTTGATGTGCTTGATTGAGACAATATATAGTGTAATTTGGATGGAAAATCTCATTTTGTATGCTGTAATGATGTTCAGAGAATGAATGCAAATAAATAAATTAAAAAAAAAAAGAGAAAAAAAAAGTTAGTAATAGTAATGTTTGTGAAATAAATATATGCTATCTGCTGGTTCTGATCTAGGTATATTTTATATGTTCAGAGGTTAGTTCATTTCCTCTAGATTTTTCAATTTGTTGACGTATAGTCACTCAAAACACCTATAATTATCTGTGTATTTCTGTGCTGTCCATGATAATATCACATTTTTTATGCCTTATTTTTTGGGTGTTTTATTTTGCTTTTCTACTTAATAGTTTGTTGGGTTTATTTTTTCAAAACCCCAGCTTTTTTCTAAATTTTTTGTCAGTCTTTGCTATAGGGTGTGTGCTCCTTCTGGAAAGAGATGGGGTAGGGTGGAAAGTGAGAAATCACTCCTCCTGGGTGGTGACCATACCTCAGTCCCTTCTTTATTTTCCTCTTGGGATTTGGGGCATGCACACATGCACCCAGTGATGCCAGTTCCAGGTCTGAAATAGTAAGTCAGTCATGTAGGACTCAGCTGCCTTCACAATAATGCCACTGGCTGGCCCTCAGTTGTTCTTTTAGTCTCTGTTTTATTTATGCCTGTTCTAATTTTTATCATTTTATATCTTCTATTAATACTTTTGGTATATCTTGTTTCCACTTTTTCAATTTGCTGGGATAAGTCATTACATTATTTATCAAGTTTTTTAAACATGTGTGTGTGTCTGAGTGCTAATTGTTGTGGACTCGCCTCTTAGGAGTGCTTTTGATGTGTTTAAAAGCATCTGCAGGGAACCAGCAGTTAGAGTAATGGCTATGTCACTGGACTCCCATGTAGGCGACCGCGGTTCGCGTCCCAGACCCGGTGGCTTAAAACTCACGCCGGGCGTGTGTGCGTGCGTGCCCAAGATCCCAAGAGGAGAATGGAGGAGAAGGGATTGCGGTGTGACCATCCCCCCTGGGGGGTGATTTCTCGCTTTCTGTCTCTATGTCTCTCTCTGTCTGTCTGGCAAGCACATGCGCCCTATAGCAAAAAAAAAAAAAAAAAAAAAAAAAAAAAAAAAAGCATCTGCAGAGTTGTGATTAAATTATTACTTGCTTCAAGAAATTTTCATTTGTATTCTTAATTTATTCAGTAATTTTGAATCTACTCAGGGTATATTAGGTAATTTTCACGTATTTGTAAATTTTTGAAAGCACTTTCTGTGCAAGTTTAATCTCATCATACATAGTAAAAAATAAGTTGCTATATATAATTTTCATTTTCTTTTTAGTTTTAAAGACTTGTTTTGCTCTCTATTATGTGGTCAATCTTCAGAAATATTCTATGTGTGGCTGAGAAAAATGTGTATTTTGATGTTTTTGGCAAAAATCTTCTGTAAATGTTGGTTAGTTTATTTGATTTATTGAATCATTTATGTTCTGTCTTTTTTTTTCTTTTTTTTTGTCTAAATGATCTGTCTAGGTGTAACAGAACAGTGTTGAAGTCCACACAAATTAGCATGTCACAATCAGTCTTTCTGTTCATATCTAGCAGTCTTTCTTTCTGATGTCGAATGCATAAAGTTTTATGATTTTTACATCTTCTTGGTGAATTAATCTTTTTAATACACTATGGCCTCTGACTCTTTTTACACTTTTTTAAAAAATGGTTTTACAATAGGGTGCATGCATTCTTACCAGAAGGAGAAAGAAGAAAAGTGAAAAATCAACCCAAAAAGGGATGGCTACACTACAATCCCTTCTCCTCCATTCTCCTCTCAGGATCATTTGATTGTGACATTTGGGACCCAGATGCCTTAAGTTACATGTACAAGCTTGTGTATACTTGCTCTCTCTCCTCTCTCTCTCTCTCTCTCTCTGATATATCTAAATTATTTAATTTTAGTTAAAATGTTTTTTTAACTGACTATATGGCGCACACACACTCACTGAGCATTGGGGGATGGGTTCCAGAAAGGAAGCCACCAGGTCCTGTTCCAGAACTCAAACCATGGTAAGATATGTAATATTCCAGCACCTTAACCTACCTGCCAGCTACCTGTCCTCATATTTTCTTTAATGTCTCTCTTTAATTTCAGTTGACTAGTACCTTACGTATATTGTTAGTTACTGTAATAGACTATCTTTATCCTTCAGTGTTTCTCTCTTAACTGTGATACTGCCATTCACACTAACATATATATATATATATATATATATATATATATATATATATATATATATATATACATACACACACACACACACACACACACATATATGTGTGTGTGTGTGTGTTTGTATGTTGTTCTTTAACATTTTATATATATATATATATATATATATATATATATATATATATATATAATATATATATATATATAAGAACATCCTAAGTGTTCTTTTATTAAAGGCATTTAACATACATCAATATTTTAAAATATATCCTCTGTGGATGGAGCACAGAATTTCTTTTGATAGAGCTGTGAATATTTTAAATATATTAGCACTAAGTCATTTTCTTTTCTTTTTTTTTTTTTTTTGGAGAACCCAGTATCTTGAGAATCACAGTAGGCACATGTACTTGTACAATCTAAATTCTGAAAGAAGGGAGAAATGGAGGAACATGAATTGTGTCATGAACATTCTTCCATTGGGATGATTTTTCACTTTCCATCTGCATCCCCCAGAAACACATGAACCCTTTATAAATTATTTAACAAACTTTTTCTTGTTTTAAAAGGTCTGATTCTATTTCTGTATCAGTAAATACTATTTTTTTATATTTAATTTTATTTTAACTTCTTTTATACATTGAAGCACATATGTCACTTAGCTTGTAAAGTGAATGTTCCAATAGGAATACATTTCTCACCGGTCCAGTTGAGGTTTTGTACTTTTTTCCCAATCTTGAATTCTCTTAAACCTACCAGTTTTATAATGTTTAATGCTGTTTAGGAGTGAGATTTCATTCTGTGGTTAATGTGAGTGAACTCCTCTTTAACGAAATGCCCAAATCACCCCCTTTATTGCACACCTGTTAAAGCTAAACCATTGTTACTCTTCAAGTAGCTTACCTGAATAGACTGGCAAAATTCCACACTGCTTTTTATTAACAGGTCAATGCATTGCCAAACCTGTAGTGATCTTCAAGTTGGAGCGAGGAGATCCATGGACATTAGAACTTCCCAGCTTGAGCTTCCCAGGTTAGTCAGTGCATAGTTTTCGGGTACTAGTGTAATACATTTTCTTTTTTTTTTTTTTTTAATTTTTATTTATTTATTTTTTTATTATCTATTTTTTTATTACGTTGAATTACATATAACTTTACAGTGTATTACATTGCTTTTTCAAAAGGGAATGCCATGCATGTCAGTCAGTACAGAGACATTAATCTCCCCGCTTCAACATTCAATATCTTTCCTATGTTTCCCCCAATCATTATTATTTTTATTCTAATTATTTTTTATGATAAACATGATTTTTTTTTCCAATTATCAGATCATAAAGTTCCCAACAATAGGAAACGTAGACTGCACTCAGGGCTGGACCAAGGGTGGGTCTCGTGCAGCCCCGCAAATGTAGGTGAATCTCCATGGAACACAGTTTCAGGAACGCGGCTCATGAAAGCAGAGACGGCCATCAGCGGTTGCAGCACGCGGGGCAGATCCCAGCCACGGCCCACGGGGCAGAGCCCCGGCCACGGCACGCGGGACAAACCCCGGCCACGGCACGCGGGGCAGAGCCCCGGCCACGGCACGTGGGGGCAGAACCTGGCCACGGCACGCAGGGCAGAGCCCCGGCCACGGCACGTGGGACAGAGCCCCGGCCACGGCACGCGGGGCAGACCCCGGCCACGGCACGCGGGGCAGGGCGCCGGCCATGGCACGTGGGGCAGGCCCCGGCCACGGCACGCGGGGCAGAGCCCCGGTCAGACCGGACCTCCGGATAGGGCATGTGGAGCAGAGCCCTGGCCACGGCACGCGGGGCAGAATCCCGGCCACGGAACGTGGGGGCAGAGCCCCGGCCACGGCACGCGGGGGGCAGAACCCGGCCACGGCACGTGGGGCAGAGTCCCGGCCACGGCACGTGGGGCAGAACCCGGCCACGGCACGCGGGGGCAGACCCCGGCCACGGCACGTGGGGGCAGACCCTGGCCATGGCACGTGGGGCAGACCCCGGCCACGGCACACGGGGCAGAGCCCCGGTCGGGCCGGACCTCCGGATAGGGCATGCGGAGCAGAGCCCCAGCCACAGCACGCGGGGCAGACCCTGGCCATGGCACGTGGGACAGGGCCCCGGCCACGACATGCGGGACAGGGCCCCGGCCACGGCACGCGGGGCAGGCCCCGGCCACGGCACGCAGGGCAGGGCCCCAGCCACGGCACGCGGGGCAGACCCCGGCCACGGCACGCGGGGCAGACCCCGGCCACGGCACGCGGGGGCAGACCCCGGCCACGGCACGTGGGACAGGGCCCCGGCCACGGCACACGGGGCAGAACCCGGCCACGGCACGCGGGGGCAGACCCCGGCCATGGCACGCGGGGGCAGACCCCGGCCACGGCACGTGGGAACAGGGCCCCG
This sequence comes from Tupaia tana, assembly GCA_026018925.1. Classification (NCBI taxonomy): domain Eukaryota; kingdom Metazoa; phylum Chordata; class Mammalia; order Scandentia; family Tupaiidae; genus Tupaia; species Tupaia tana. Next base: position 13,300,432 of record JAKSZU010000029.1, read on the forward strand.
GCCACGGCACGCGGGGCAGGCCCCGGCCACGGCACGTGGGGGCAGACCCCGGCCATGGCACGCGGGGCAGAGCCCGGCCACGGCACACGGGGCAGAGCCCCGGTCGGGCCAGACCTCCGGATAGGGCATGCGGGGCAGACCCCGGCCACGGCACGCGGGGTCAGAGCCCCGGCCATGGCACACGGGGCAGAGCCCCGGCCACGGCACGCGGGACAGACCCCGGCCAAGGCACGCGGGGTCAGAGCCCCGGCCACCGCACGCGGGGCAGAGCCCCGGCCACGGCACACGGGACAGACCCCGGCCAAGGCACGTGGGGCAGACCCCGGCCATGGCACGCGGGGCAGACCCCGGCCACGGCACACAGGACAGAGCCCCGGCCACGGCATGCGGGGTAGAGCCTGTCGGGCCAGACCTCCAGACAGGGCACGTGGAGCGGAGCCCCCGCGCCCTGACCCCGCACCCCAGCACGTGGATTGGAGCCCCCACGCCCGCCTCCCCACCCCCGCGCGCCGGCACGCGGAGCGGAGTCCCCGCCTGCCGCCCCTGGACGTTTAATTGTATCTAGTACTTCTTGCATATTATTCTCAAAGTTTTGGGCCATTTTCTCAGTCTTTATGGTGGACCTTTCTAGGCCAGCCATTTTCTCTTCTACATTAGAGATTCCATTTTCTGAATGATCTAGTCTGCTTTTAATACTTTCAAGGGAGATTTTGACTTCTTGTATTATAGCCTTCATCTCTAACAGCTCCATCTGATTCTTTTGTAAAGTGTGAAACTCCTCTTTTAGATCTTGCATGAATTTCCTCACCTCCTAGAACTCTTCAACTCCTTTCTCCTTCCCCTTCAGCAGTTCCTTGTCTCTCTTCTCTTCGATCTCTGTTAGCTTTGCCATTATGAATGATCTGAATTGTTTATCAGACATTTCCATGAATTCCCTTGAACTGTGTGTGGATGAAGAGGAGCTATCCATTTCAATTGGAGGAGGGGCATTTTCCTGCTTCTCCATATTTCTTGTGGTCCTGCAGCAATTTCTAGTCATCTGGTGGATGGTCGGTTTCTTCCCAAACTTTTGAAGTTTAATATGAGGGTTGGGAAGTGTGCAGAAAAGGAAGCAGAGAGAGGGAAACAATACCAACAACAACAAAAAAAAAAACAGACAAGAAACAGAGAAAAAGAAGAGAAAAGCTTTGGAATTCATCTAAAAAAGAAAAATTAATATTAAAAAAATTTCAATAAAAATCAAAAATTAGAAAACCGCACGGCGCGGGAAATGTCTAGATCTCAGGAGCCATGGAGCAGACTGTCTCTTGAAGAAGGGCTGTTCTGGGAGGAGCAGAGGGGATTATTAACAAAACAAAGGCCTAGGAGGGAGGGGTCAAAGGGCCCTGTAAGAAGCCTCACCTTAAAAAATTCTAAAAAGCAAAAATTAAAAAAAAAAGACAGACAGACAGACAGAGAGAGAGAGAGAGAGAGAGAGAGAGTGAGAGGTAGAGAGAGACAAAGATTGATTCAGAGACAGGAGATATGAAAGGGGTTTTCCTACCACGTGGGTTTTGTATGCTGGAGGCCCAGTTAGGAGTGGGACATCTTCCTTTCTCCCAGCATGTCTAGCTCTCAGGAGCCATTGAGCAGACTGTCTCTTGAAGAAGGGCTGTTCATGTGGGTTTTGTATGCTGGAGGCCCAGTTAGGAGTGGGACATCTTCCTTTCTCCCAGCATGTCTAGATCTCAGCAATAAAATTATATTTATAAATCATATATTTACATATATTTATTATATGTGTGTGTGTGTGTGTGTGTGTGTGTGTGTCTGTATATCCCCAACTTGCAGCCTAAAAGTATCTGATAGCCCATATCAAGGGGGATACACTATCATGAACAAACTCATCATAAATATGTATATATATATACTTTTTTTTATTTTTAATGGTGTTCTGAGTCTACCTGGGAATTGTTTGATTGGTTGAATTTTTTTGGTTTTTGGGATTTTCTTTTAGATTTCTGTCATAGGGTGAAGATGCTCTCTGTAAAAATACTCCCAAGACAGCTAGTACATCTGGCTCATGAGCAGCCTCTACAAAGCTGGGGTATTTGTCTGAATTCCAATGGACAACATGGAGCTCTGCAGCATACCTCACTCCGTCCACCATGTGCTCAGAGCCGTGATCATCAGCAGATCCCCAGTGCAGGTGAAACTGTCGCAACCTGTAGCTTCCAGACAGTGGACCCCCACGCAGAACTGATTTGTCCTCTGTGTCATCGAAGTCTACATTGAAGGAATGGCCACTATTGCTGATGATTTTAGCAGAACTTGGGTCATACTTGATACTAAGAGGTTGGAGGGAAGAGTCATATTTCACTTCTTTGGTTTTAATCTCGATTGGAGATTGCTGATCACCATCAGCAATAGGGAAAAATTCATTCCAACGACTAGGACCGTTGTGTTCACCGTATCCCCAGCTGAGCCGCGACATGGTCCCTCCGGGTGCAAGGCTGTGCAGATGTGGCTTGGGCAGCTACCGGAGGCATACATTTTCTTTTAATAAATTTATATTTCATTGACAGGGGAAAAGAAAATGTTAGTACTGGTGAGGTTAGAAAAATGTAGAAATGTTTTTCTGAGATATAAGTATTAAAAAAACGAGTATATATATTTTTAAAGGGTCCTATGGGATGGCATATTTAGGGTAATTAGTATGTATTTTTATTGGCTACAAGTTCTTCCTAAGTAACATTTCTGCTTAAGTGATAAGAGTTCTTTTTGACTTCTGAAAGTATATGATCTAGAAAACTGTTCACATTGGCAAAGAAACAGTACACAATACCCACTGTTACAAGAAAGAAAAGATAAAAAGGACAGGGAAAACAAATGATGCATGGAAATCTTTCAATGTAAAATTATAGGAAGACAGATGGTAAATATTTTGAATATTGTTAAATGTATTAAAGGAAAGAGATGCACAAAGGAACAAAGTAAATCCATCTAGCTTTCAAAATATTAATGTAAATTGCTACAGTAACATATTAAGGACAAACAACTATATTTCTTTTTATAGATAAGTACCAATATTTGAAATATACATGAGCAATGTAAAATAAATTCTCAAATATAATTTTTGGAAAAAAAAATTTTTTTGGAGAGGTTTTTGCCATAGGGCATGTGCACTCACCAGACAGACACAGAGAGACAGAAATTGAGAAATCACCTGCCAGGGGCGATGGCCACGCCACAATCCCTTCTCCTCCATTCTCCTCTTGGGATCTTGGGCATGCACACACACGCGTCCAGCACGAGTTTTAAGCCACCGGGTCCAGAACTCGAACCACGGTTGACTACATGGGAGTCCAGAGACATAGCCATTACTCTAACTGCTGGTCCCTGTCCAAAGAGGATGGATATGGGATAGACTGCTTGTAAATAAAATAAATATGGAAAATCATGTGTTAAGACAGTTCTTATTGCCCAGTATGTAGTTCAGGTTTGGAAGAAAGCATTTTACAAAAAGTCTAACTGTCTCATTCAGCACAAGATACAAACATGAGATGCACACTATAATATGTAGAGAAGGTGAAAAAGTATTTTTTGAAATCATTTTTATAATAGATTTTAAACACAAAGTGGAAGGTTTCTATTCATATAAAGAGAAAGTGGAATCCTTATTGCAGAATGAAAATCTACCTTTTCATCAATGAATGCACACAAGGGAAACACCCTATAAATATAATAAACATCAAAAATCCTTTTTTCCAGAGGTCAGAAATTATGATAAGCATAGAAAGTACAGAGAAGTAAATCCTTATCATGTGTATAAATTACCAAAGCTTTCAACTGTTGTTATACATGAGACAACTCTTACTGCAGAGAAAATTTGTAGATAGAACAATATATGAATTTATTGTGTCTGAACACAGCCCTTTCTGACTCTCTGAATACTTATACAGGAGAGAAGCCCTATGAGTGTAAACAATGTGAGAAAACGTTTTCCCAGAATTCAGACCTCACTGTACATCAGAGGAGTCACATAGGAGAGAAATCCTGTGAAAATGAAATATGGGATAAAATGTTCTTCAAGAAGTCACACTTCACTGTGCATGAGACAATTCACACTGGAGAGAAATCCCATGAATGTGGGGAATGTGGAAAATCTTTCAGTTTCAAGTCAGTCTTTAGTAGCCATTGGAAAATTCAAACAAGAAAGAAAACCTATGACTGTGAACAATGTAGGAAAATGTTCTCCCGGAAGTCACATCTCATTGCGCATCAGAGAGCTCACACAAGAGAAAAACTCTGTGATTGTGAACAATGTGGGAAAACATTATCCAGCAAGGGGTACCTAAGTGTACATAAGAGAACTCACACAGGAGAGAAGCACTATGAATGTGAACAATGTAGGAAAATGTTCTCCCAGAAGTCACATCTCATTGTGCATCACAGAACTCACACAGGAGAAAAACTCTATGATTCTGAACAATGTGGGAAAACATTATCCAGCAAGGCGTACCTAAGTGTACATAAGAGAACTCACACAGGAGAGAAGCCCTATGAATGTGAACAATGTAGGAAAAGTTTCTCCTGCAAGACAGTTCTCACTATGCATTGGAGAACGCACACAGGAGAAAAACCCTATGAATGTGAACAATGTAGGAAAATGTTCTCCCAGAAGTCAGTTCTCACTAGGCATTGGTGAATACACACAGGAGAGAAACCCTATGAATGTGAACAATGTAGGATAATGTTCTCCCGGAAATCACATCTCATTGCACATCAGAGAACTCACACAGGAGAAAAACCCTATGAATGTGAACAATGTAGGAAAGTGTTCTCCCAGATGTCACATCTCACTACACATCAGAGAACTCACACAATAGAGAAGGCCTATGAATGTGAACATTGTAGGAAAATATTCTCCTGGAAATCTGCACTCACGTACATCAGAGAACTCAACACAGGAGAGAAATCCTGTGATTGTGAACAATGTAATACTTTTCCCCAAAAGTCACATCTTACTTTACATCTGAGTACTCACACTGGAAAGAAACAATGTCGACAGCATTTTACTACTACAAGGAAGGGCTGATTGTACATCAGAGGACTCCCATAGAAGTGAAACCTTATGAATGTGAAGAATATAGGATTTTTTCCTCTTAGAAACTATATTTATTAAGCATCTGAAAAGTCACACTGGAGAGAATCTTAATGTATGTAGGGAGTATAGATAGTCTTTCATCGGGAACCAGCAGTTAGTGTAATGGTTATGTCGCTGGACTCCCACGTAGTCGACTGCAGTTCGCGTCCTGGACCCAGTGGCTTAAAACTCACACCGGGCGCATGTGCATGCGTGCCCAAGATCCCGAGAGGAGAATGGAGGAGAAGGGATTGCGGCGTGACCATCCCCCCTGGGGGATGATTTCTCGCTTTCTGTCTCTATGTCTCTGTCTGTCTGGCAAGCGCTCGTGCCCTATAGTGAAAACCTCTAAAAAAAAATAGTCTTTCATTTATAAGTCAACCCTCAATGTACATCAAAGAATTTACAAAAGAAAAAGCCTGTGAATGTCAATGTACCAGTAGGAAATTTTGTATGTAAGATAAGTTAGTCCTTACTGTATATGGGAGAACACAAGAGTAAGTGCTATAAATGGGAATACTGTAGAAAAATGTTTTCAGTGTAATTATTCCATGTTTTACATTAGAGCACTTACAAGGAAGAGAAACCCTGTATGTGTGGGAATTGTAGTAAAACCTTGTTGAATAAGTCACAACTTACTGTGTATTCAGAGAACTCTCAGATCAGAATCGAATGAATGTGAAAAATGAAGAAATCTTTTTATTAGGATTAAAAGCTTACCATACATCAGTAAACTTAAATGGGATAAAATCTTCAGTAATGTAAGCTGTGCTATAAATCTTTGAAATATTCAGAAATATGACTTGGTCTCTGAAGGTAACAACGTTGAACTTTTTTTTCAAATTCAGCTTTGATTCAGCAAGCCACAGTAGCTAAAATTAAGGATATTGTAAAATTTGGGGATGATATCTGTCTACAAAAAGAGAACATCTCAGAAGGCTGACGAATAAGATCTAAGAGTTTCTCAACTACAGGAGAAACACACATATTTTGGCAAGTTTTTTTTTAAACAGCGATTTTTGCTATAGGGCATATGTGCTCTCTGAAGAGGCAGAGAGACAGAGTGACAGACAGCATGGAACCACCCCTTCGGGGGATGGCGACACCACAATCCCTTCTCCATTCTCCTCTCAGGGTCTTGGGCACACATGTACACACACCGGCTTGAGTTTTAAGTCTCTGAGTCTGGTACTTGAACTGCATTCGAATGTGTGGGAGGCCAGTGGCAAAGCTATTACACCATCTGTCGGCTCCAGCAAAAGTTTATTTTTGTGAACCATGTTTGATGTTTAAAGATGCAACAAAATATAAACACTGATTTTGGCAAAAATAAAAATAAATATAGAAATTTTTCTAGTTTTCACTTCTGGCAAGACAACAGAAAAAGTGTTTCAAAACATAGTGGAAAATGGGACCAGCAGTTAGCGTAATGGCTATGTCGCTGGACTCCCACGTAGTCAACCGCGGTTCGAGTCCCAGACCCGGTGGCTTAAACTCATGCCGGGCGCGTGTGCGTGCGTGCCCAAGATCCCAGGAGGAGAATGGAGAAGAAGGGATTGCGGCATGGCCATCTCCCCGGGGGGTGATTTCTTGCTTTCTATCCCTCTGTCTCTCTCTGTCTGTCTGGCGAGCACACACACCCTATAGCAAAAACCTCTTCAAAAAAAAGAAAAAAAAAACATAGTGGAAACTGAAAGATTAGATGCCATATAAGCATTGAAATGGTTATAGGTGCTAGAGACAATGTGGGAAGAGGACGGGAGAAAGAGGACAGCATGAGGAAAATAGACAAGCATTTTTCGACTATAGAAATGGATTCTAATGTGTTGATGATAATGTGTTTTGTATCCTCAACTCTTCTGGTGGGAAGTATATTCATTTTGGATAAATTCAACTTACAAGCTAAGGGATGTATAGGGAATAAATGTATAAAATTAAATTGAATTAAAAATAATAAAATATACCATAAAGGCCTAACAAAATAAAACAAAAATAATTCTAAGTCGTTTCAGAGCCTGTGAACTACTCATATGTACTGAGAGTGCTCTGCAAGTGTACCTCTAGTGAAATGTCCAAGTTTAGTTTGAGAATGGAACTGATCTAGGTTAGACAGGAGGCATGCGAATGTTCTGAGTGTGTTGAGAAACAGCATAGTCCTGGGTGGTTATAAAATTTCCAGGATCCTCTTTGGATGTTGATCACAGTTTTTGTGGACAGCTTTAGCCACGAGGTTCAGAGGCAGAGCAGTCACTGGTCCAGAAATACAACCCAAGGTGAATTAGTATTCGGCTGGTTTTGGTTTTGGTTTGCTCAACATCATGACTCAGGTAGAACAAATCAAACTATGGTGGGTGAGATGTAATGTAGCTGGTCAGTGGTGACAAGAAAAGGCTGGTGGAAGTCCATATGAGCTACAATGTGAAAAGTGAGATGACCAGACTTACCGTGTGCACTCACGTTGTCTAGCAAACATCACTGTTATCTGTATGACTCTCTCCATCTTGTAAAATTGACTAGAGTGGTTGCACGATAATATGAATATATTGAACGGTACTAAATTGCATATACTTGGACATGGTTAAAATGTGTCAAAGTTTTGCCTTGATTAAACTTTAGTCAGGCTTCTCAATCTTTTAGTTTCCTCTACATACTTCCTTGTAAAATCTCTTTTGAGTAACCCTGCTAAAGTAGTTTAGCAAGAAGCCCCACACCAAATATCACATCACTTTAAATAAGTGATTAGGTTTTTATTGTCCACCACCCCCTGAGTGATGTCTAATCACTCTATGTCTTCAGCAAGAATCTTATTATTTCAGTTTAACCAGAATCTCTCATATTCCTAATGTTTCTTTAGTCATTTTCCATCACACTGCTCCTCAGCTGTGAATTTCCACTGCCCATATTGTATTTGAGGTGGAACCCAATTTTCTCTTCCCCACTGAAACTCCCATTTCTGTGGACCATAAGCTTATGATGATGGTCTAAAATAAAGCTTTTCTCACCCTACTTTAACCAGTGTCTTTGAATCGATTTCTTTAAATGGATTTCAAACTTTTTTGGACTGTTTTCCACAGTAAAAACAATCATGGGATGTCCAGAGTACTGATAATAAGTACAGAAAGATTGATGGTTTGCCAGAGGCTGGGTCAGGTGGGAGGACTGGAAAGATTTGACTTTATTGTGTAATAATAGTTGTTGACTGTTTAGTTTTACAAGATGCAAGGAGTCATGAAGATGGATGGTGGTGATAATTCTAGAACCTTGAGAGAAAAGATGATCAATTTTATGTAGTATATATTTTATGAAAATAAATTAAAAATACTAAAAACACCAGCATATAAAGATATATAATCTATGGTGCTTGTTGAAGTGGTACATATAATGAGAAAATAATGAGCAATGTTATTCCAGTAACAGGTTAAGACCTGAATCAATTATGGCCCATGTCTGCTAAATAGAAGAAAAGTATTAGCAGAATGTTCCCAGAATAAATTGAGTGTTCCTAGAAAGAGTACATGTGCCTCAGACAATGACTATTGTCCTGCCATTTCCCCATATTCACCCTCACCATCTTCTCAGGGTACACGTTGACTTGACGGACTTCTCATCTTCTAAATTTGTTCACTTTTGAAAAGTATTTTAAAGCTTCTATGAATGACTCATAACAAGAATGATATGGCAAGTTGTTGACAGAACAAATTTTATCCCAACATATTTTGTGATCTTGTCCACCTTTTCTGAGAGGCCAAATCATGGTTCATTGGTGCATAATTTTCATTGGACTAGAGGCCTAGCATGTGCCTTAGAAGAAAACTTTAGCACGTTTTAATTATAAACAAAAGTCTTAGTTTGAAATTTTAAAGATCCATAATATGGTATCTCTAACTAAAAGTTAAGTCGGTTGCTTTTCCTATCCTGAAAAGTGTCCCTAGAAAACTACAAACCGTTTAGGATTGTCTGAGATGTTTCTCTCATATTAATCAATCTTAAACTCAGAATATTAAAAAAAAAAATTTTTGGCTCAGCCTGAAAGATACTCAAGACACCTCTCACTTGGTATTCTGAGCATTCTACTGCCACCTAGTGTCTAGAATTTTCAGACACTGAAAGGATTGCATATACTCAAGGTTAAAACCTTGAGCAATAACCATGTTCAGTATACTTTGACCCAATAGACTTCCTTCATTTTTAGTCACTTTTGAAAAAGCTTTTAAGTTGTGAGAAATCACTCATCACAAGCAGTTTCCTGTAAGGGACAGCCCTCCTGGAAACATTACCTGGTTTTGTGTGTGAGGCCTTTGTTGTCCCACCTTGCAAGTACTTAGGAAAATGGATCCACAAAAGTTGCAGTGACCCCAATCTTCATTGGCAAAAATGGGAGTCCTTTGAAATTTCTAAATGGCATGTTCATATGCATAAAAAAGTTGCTTATACAACCAGGAAAACTGAATGGAAAAGTTACTTTCAATGATATCTAAAAGCTACCTCAGATACAGTAGAACAACCTTTTTTTTTCAGGAGGTAAATAAAAGGTTACAAGAATCCATTTTGGAATTAAAATTTCAGAGAGCTGTTCTACTCCATCCACTCTTGCACTACCTTTCTGGCACCTCTTTATGCTCTTCAGTATAATCTTCCACAACCTGAACTCTGCTCTTTCACCTCCATCTCCACGTCCACAGACTCCAGTGCCATCCTCTAACCCCCCAGTTAGGCTACCCTCTCATGTAAAACCTGTAACAGAGCAATACTAGCCTTAGTATATAACCTATGAACTAAAGTGATGCTGTAAATGATTTTTCAGACCCAACTGATGTCCCCATATGTCTTGCTAGGGAATTTGATTTAAATGTGTAAACCTGTGAGCCTAGATATTGTGACCTTTATCAGTTGGCTCCAGTTAGTCCCAAGAGAGTGCCCCAGAATGGATAAAATTTTTTATTGAAACTGTGGTATAGATTTAAATTAAAAACCCAGGAGAATGAAAACAAGTCTGCTTCTTAAGAAAAGTTCTTGATGCAGCTATACCATAACTATTCCCAAGGAATGTTGAAGTAAATATCATCGATAGAAACAAAGGCTGATTATTTTGAATGGTTGAGAGAAAACTGTAAATGGTATTCTAGACAGAGGCAAGCTATCAAATTTATCGAATGATAACCTCTTAAATTCTATCTTTAACGGATTGGATGAAGGTTCTGCTATTTTAGTTAAAGACACCAAATTAGCTGGGCGACTTTCCAGATTCATGACCATTTGCCAGTTTGTAAGTCTAGTCCCCAAAACCACAAGTCACAAAGGACAGAAGCTAATGACATTAATCAGACATTTTTAAAATGTTTTTTGCCATGGGGTGTGTGTGCTAAACAGAGAGAGAGAGAGAGAGACAGACAGTGAGGGAAAGTGAGAAAACACCCTCAGCGGTTATGGCCACACTATAATTCCTTCTCCTCCATCCTCCTGGAATTTGGGGCATTCACACATATATGGCTGGCATGATTTTCAGTCTGCCAATTCTGGGACTCAAACTGTTGTAGGCTATGTTGGAATCCAACATCTTAGCCACCACACCATCTGCTGGCCCAGTTGCACCAATAAGTTTTTGTAAAATTATTTTTCCCCCTTGGTTAAGATAACTATGTCATCACCAACACTTTTCTCCTCCGTCATTCTGGTGGGTCTCATGGCTATCCAGTGTACTATTGTAGACCTTGAAGGACCTCAGTGAATAGTTTATGTGGAATTTATTAGTATATGAATAAGGTGATATAGAGAAACAGTCTTTTCCCATACAACATATTTATCCCATTTGATCCAAAAATGTTGAGCCAAATTTCCCCCAAGGCTATAGAAATGCTATGAACACTACCCTTTTTTTAATGCATGTATTGGAGCACATAAGATATATTCTATCAGGTCTTTAGTAGACATCATTTGTTTCCTACCTTATCTCATTAGCCTTCGATGACCCCCCGTGTTAGTGCTTTGGGCCATGAATAAAAAAATAACAACTGAAGAAAGGGGTCAGTTACTCTCACAGCATCTTTGCCCAGCCAGCTCCCTTGTTTAGTTAATATCCAAGAAGGGTATTCTTCCAAGCAGTTCTTTCTTCCAGATCCTTATCACTTTGTATGATTTCATTGCAAAGCAGAGTAGAAATTTGGAAGGAAGAGCTACAAAAACATTTCTAAGAAACAACTATCATTGCACAAACTAAAATACACACACCTGCTCTTTCCCACATCTTCAATGATCTTTGCCCTCATTCCCTGGAGTTCAGTGGACCTTGGCCCCAGCCAATCTGGGGGTTATGAGACCAAGTCCATAGTCTGGGGAAAGCAAATATTGATGGTGGGGGATAGCAGAGGTGCCAAACTCTTGGTATCCATGAATGGGTGGGCTTGAGGTGTCTTCCATCAACCTTTCTGTTCATGGAGGAAAAAAGAAAATATATAATATTATATATATATATATATATTAAATTATATAAATTATATTATATTGTATTATATTATAAAGAATGGCACATTGTCAGTCTTAGGATTGTTGCAAGACTAACTGTTTTAGTTTTTTTTTTCCTATAGGACATGTGTGCTCACCAGAGAGAGACTGAGAAACAAAGACATAGCAAAAGTAAGAATTCCAGGGGTAGGAGTGACCACACCACAGTCCCTTCTCCATTCTTCCCTTGGGATTTTGGGCACACAGATACTGTGGAGTAGTTTTACAAACCACTGGATTAAGGACTAGAACTGTGCAGTTACTCACATAGACTCCAACCACCTTAAACAACATTCCATCTGTTATCCCATCCTTATTTATCACTTAAGGGTATATTAAATAGTACTTATAGAGAAGATGAGTTCTCCATGGCTCCTGAGAAGTAGTGATTGTATGAAAAAAAGAGAAACGAAGATTTTCTACTGATAATTCAGCCTCCAGTCCACAAACTGCTTTTCTTGAATTTGCCAGCTGAACTTGCTACTGAAAGTAGTTAGATTATTTAAGAAATTGTGTGATTAATAAAATGTGGGGAGAACAGGAATGGAAGACAACTGTAGACACCAGAAATAGTGTGATAAGAGGGTGGGAATGGGTAAGGGTTAGAAATAGGGGATATATACATATATGCACACGTACATATATATATACACACACACATATATATATGTGTGTGTATATATATATATATATATATATATATATATATGAATGAAACTAGAAATGTAAAATTATTGATGAGAACATTCATGATTAAGCCACTATGCAGTATATTCTGGATGGGAAATCACATTTCATATGCTGTGATGATGCTTATGAAATGAATGTAAATTAATTAAATGTTTTTTAAAAAAAAGACTAAAACTTTTTTCTTAAAATAAAAAAAAGCATTAAAAATACCTATTTAATGACCACAGTAAGCTATATAGCCCTAGCTAAGTGCTACTTTATAGTATGTTCATTCTACTCACTGAGGTTTATGCCTAACGTTAGACTTGTGTTAATGGATATGTATATATTAGCTGTGCTTTCTATTGAAAATGTTTAGAATAATTAAGGTCTTTAGTAAGTCAATAAAATGTGGGGGGGAAAGCCATAGCAAGCAACCATGGATACCAGACACAGTACGAGGAGGGTGGGAGATGGCAGAGGGTGAGAGATAGGGGATCAAGGATGGGGAAAAAAAGCAAAATATACAGAAAACAAGAAATAGAAATTATTTATTGATAACACATATGTTGATGTGCTTGATTGAACCAATATATAGCGTATTCTGGATGGAAAATCTCATTTTGTATGTTGTAATGATGTAAAGTGAATGAATGTAAATAAATAAGTTTAAATAAATTAAATAAATAGTACTTACATTTTAAATTATAAGAACATAAGTAACATTTTCAAATAAAAGTAAGCACATATATTTCAAAGTGTGCCCTCATTATTTACATAATACTTTAGTACTGTAATAGTTGTTCAAATATTTTTTGTTTAGTTTTTAGTCTTATTTGGTGTGGTTTTGAGATTAAATCAACAGTGCCCCACACACACCCAACTAAGAAGGAAGGGAACCAACATTCTGTCTAGGCTGAGTATAATTTATGCAGGATGATGCCCAACACTTCATGGGAGAAACAGTCCTGGAGAAAGATAGTCTCAGCACATGAGGTAAGCAGAGTTCAAAGCAAGAGAGAAGTTTTCAGCCTCCTGAGGGGCTCACCTACTCCCATGTGAGGTTATTTAGGGATAAAAGCCCCTAAGATGCTAGGAGAAGCCTGTCCACCCCACTCTAGAAGAGGTCATTGTCTTTTGGCATTGCCACTTGCATACAGGCACACACATGCTAAATTTACAGGTGGCCTTAGGATAAAAGATGATATTGGGAAGGAACAAGGGGGAAAGAATAGAGGAGGAGGCAGGATATCTGGTTCCTCAGCAACATGCCTGGACCTCAGCATGGAGAAGTGTGAAAACCCTAATCTGATGGTGATGAGTTCCCAAGGTCTTCAGGTCTTCCTGAGTCAGAATTCCCTAGGAAAACCTCAAAGCTTAGACCTGCATCACCAGTTTGGGCACTAGAAACTAGAATGAGCTCCCTTCCCCAGTGCAAATGGGTCACAAGAGAGAACTCAGATGCCTCCTCCACAGTAAGATTGCTGTAGTTTGAATGTGTGTCCTAGGTTTTATGTGTGAAAAATCTAATCCCAAATGTAAAGCTTTACA